>WYDI02027109.1:0-19982 GCA_009867235.2 Psittacus erithacus | reverse complement strand
AGGCCAGGCTGGATGGGGCTTGGAGCAACCTGGTCTAGTGGAAGGTGTCCCTGCCCGTGGCAGGGGGTTGGAACTGGGTGGTCTTAAGGTCCCTTCCAATATAAACCAGTCTGCGATTCTATGAAAAGGGTCAAAGCAGGCAAGAGCAGGATAGCGGTGTGGGAGCTGCAGCACCGGGCATGAAGGCCACCGGCCAGCTGAAGGGCTGGCAGGTTCCTGGTGTCCCTGCCCGTGGCAGGGGGTTGGAAATAGGTGAGCTTTAACGTCCCTTCCAATACAGACCAGGCTGGGATTCCATGAGATGCGTCGACGGTGCCGCTGTATACCCCTGAACCCTGCCGAAACTGGCTCCTCCGCCGCGCTCGGTTCCGATCCCGGCGCCGCTTTCGCTGAGGGGAGGGGCTGGGTTCGGGCTCTTCCAGCGCCGCGCCCGGAACCCTTTATCCCGGCGGCGGTTTCCGCACGACGCATTAGGGGTCGGGCCGGAGGCGGAAGCGCAGGCGGCGGGCCGGGGTAGCTGGGTGGCCGTGGTGCGGGAAGCAGTTGGGGGGGCTGGGCCTGGCCGGGCAGGGCAGGGGACGGCTGCGCTGCTCCGCGCGGGCCGGACCCCATGGCCTCCTCCTCCAGCATCGACATTGAGGACGCGACTCAACATCTGCGGGACATCCTCAAGCTGGACCGGCCGGGAGGTGAGGGGCCAGCACCGGAGGGAGCGGGAGGCCGTCGGCGGCAGGTCTGGACGGGGCGGGGCTGGGCCCAGCCGGGCCGCCTCCCAGCCTCGCTGCCTTGTCCCGGGCCTGAGGGATTCTCCCAGGCAAGGGCTCGTTTCCTTTCAGGGCACAGAAGCCATCGCCCTCCGCTGGCTCCCTCTCGCCCAGGGCGAGGGACCTGCTCGGCCCTGGCGCTATACCCGAGGTGTGCTTGAGGAGTGCAGCCGGGCGAGGAGAGGAGCAGAGACTCTGTGTGAGGGGCTTCAATGGTGCGGGAAGATTCTTGTGGTTGAGCGGGGCGGGAGCAGCTGGGACACAAACCTCGCTGTTGCTGCTGCGGGTCTCTGGGCTCTTGTTGTCCGAGAGGTGTCGCCCTAGAAGCTGACAGCGCTGACCTTCTCCACCCAAGCTTTCCTCCGTTTTTAAGAAGACTTGAGTTTTCTCGAGGTGTCTCGCTGAGCTCAGTGAAAGGGGCTGCCAGGCCTCTCTGGGATCAGTACGATCTTAATTACAGAGCCCTGGAATGGTTTGGGTTGAAAGGGACCTTAAAGCTCATCCAGTTCCAACCCCCTGCCATGGGCAGGGACACCTTCCACTAGACCAGGTTGCTCCAAGCCCCATCCGACCTGACCTTGAACACTACGAGGGATGGGGCAGCCACAGCTTCTCTGGGCAACCTGTGCCAGGGCCTCACCACCCTCACAGGGAAGAACTTCCCACAGACTTTTTAGTCACAAATATCTCTCTTAAAGTGCCTGTGGTTGTTCTCCCTTTGCTTTGAGCTGTTCTACTTCTCTGCTCAGAGTTCAGTGGACTCCCTTCTGCCTATAAAACACTTGTGGTGAACAGCAGCAGGCTTAGGAATCAGCTGTGCTGGGCTGTGTACTTGAAAAACTGAAAGAAGTCAGAGCAGTGATGGGGAGCATCTGTTTTCACAAGCAGTTTCTGAGCTGAAGGAATGTGTGATGTTTGTGAAATGCTTGGAGTTGTTTCTGTTCTCTCAAGGTGATTTGCCTTTCCCTGAAGCAGGTTCTGTTGCTGGTTGAAGGAAAGGAGGTATTTACTGAGTGTGGCTTCTTTCTTTTAATTGTTCTTCTTTCCTATTGATTGTCATTATACCTTCTCTGTCGTCACTAGTGCACAAGACAATAGGACAAAGAGCTATTGAATAGTAAGGCAGGAGGAACCCATGCTTGTTCTCAGCAGAAATCACTACCTGGGTAATAGCAGATAGATTTGAAAGAACTGGACATAAGAAGATGAAGAGCAAGAGTGCATGTCTGTTAACTGAAAGCCTCTGGAAATCCTGTTAGGATGTCAGAGGAAAGGGAAACTGGGTGGTCCTTCAAGACTTATGAAAGAGAATAGAAGCATCCTCATGAATTGCATGGGTAGAGCTGGTTTAGTCTGGCATCAGGTTGCTGTGGTCAAGGTTCTCTCTAGTTGCGGTTTCTGTTATGGCTTGGATTTCACTTACAGATATAATACCCAGCAAAGGCTAGTGTAGCAGCTTGCCATGAAGAAAGGTTTGCAGTACAGGTGGCTATGAACAGTGTTATGTTATTCTGGGTACTCTCCAGACTGGTGACAAGAAACACACCCTGCTCTAAAGATTTTAAACTCTCACAGTGCTTTGTTAGTTCTGCTGGGTTTGGCAATTGTGAAAATGTTATCTACTGCCCATGCTCTCTTGATGCAGTTTTTTCCCAGTTTTGCAAACATCACCCATTGCTTTGATAGCTCCTTGTCCTTTTCCCATGCCATGCCCTAAGCAAGGGGGAGCTGCATGATCAAGCCGTGGGGCACGTATACAGGCTGCTGATGCAAGTCTGCTGTGGACAAGTGCTTGCTGGATCCTTCAAAGCACACTGAAATCTCTGCTGATAACCAGGTGTTCCGTGGGCTGCCCCTGCTCTTGTGGTGTTTATCAGGGAATTGTTTTGTTCAGTGCAGAGTAGAGTCCCCTGGTGCAGGTGGTGGTGGTGAGAGTAGGAGTTCAGGATCCCAGCTTGATTATTCCTCCATTCCTGCTCTTTAAAAAGGCACTGAACACAATTCACTTCTTTCCTTTTGAAGGCCTAGATCTACCAGGTTAACATTTTGGGTTTTTTTATCTACCTGCTAAACATTGAGCCTCTTCACTTTTTTTATGCCTTCAGGATTGTGTTCAGGCAGCATCTGTGCTTGTCTGGCCCCCACTAAGAGAGTGTGATGGGCTCAGCTCCTTCCTGAACTTTGGTACACTGTTGTTGTGCCAGTCAGCCTCAGGGGAGTTTTTTCTCCTTCTCTTCCTCATGGCGTGAAAGTCACTGTCCTGCTGTCCATAAAAGAGCAGAGATACTTATGTGAGGCATTCCTGTTGCTGCAAATAGAGCAAAGGAGGCATCATCTTTCTCTGACAACCTGGATGCTGCTTCTGTAGTGAATGTTTTTCTCTTTTTTTAACAAAGGATAGATTTTAGTCGGTGGAAGTAGCTGCTACAGGAGAAGCACCCACCATATGCTATAGGAGTAAGGGACAAATCTTAATCTTGTAGGCACAGCACAAATGTGTTAGGTGGCTACAGGTTCATGTTCCATGGCCCGTAGTTTCCTTGTGCTGAGTGCTGCTGCTGTTGTCTCCATGCAGTGAGGTGAGCACTCAAATGGATTCTGCAGTGGGATATGCTGTCGGTGCACAGGCTTTTTATGAGCACAGTAGTTACTGATATAATGACTCTGTTCATAAACAGGCAAGTTTTAAATATTCTTCTGGCAAATGAGTAGTGGTTGCAGTTATTTCTGTAGGCAGCAGCACTCAATCTGCTATGTTAAAGCCTATTTGGTAACTGAAAGCTTGCCTTACTTTCAGAGGATGTGCCTCTTGTGTACAGTCATGTTGGAGTTTGTTGCATGTGCTGGGCAGAGTGGAGCTCCTGGTCCTGGAGCAGCCATTTTGTAAGAGCTCCACAGCAGTTGTTACCTGGCAACAGTATTCAAAATTTCACTTTTCAAAACCAGTGTAAATTTCAAGCCAGGGTTTTGCTGAAACGGGAAGCTTTGATTTCAGTGTGTAAGCGCCAGTGGAGTGGGCTCCTCTGTGTGGATGATCAGCTATTTACCTTGCTAGTGAAATAGCAGAGTCTCCTTAAACTCCTGTTACATCTGTCCCTTTTTAAAAGCTTTCAGAAGGCACAGAGGACACCAGTCAGCTTGTGCTGGGCCAGGTTGCAGTTAGAGCACATGCAGTCTTCAGAGCATAGATGAAATGCTGAACAAGGGGTTAAACATAGAACTTGAGAGCTGTAAACTTCCAGGTGACTAGTCAACCAAGGGAAGAGTATAAGGAATCCCATAGGCACAGCTGCATGTTTTCTTAGCTAAGGTACTCTAACATCTGGACTTTGAGGTCAGGTCTCAGTCAGAAGCCAGTTTTGGAAAGTGACAAATGTATTATGTCCAGCCAACCCTAGATGCTGCAGCTAACCACTGCACTGCTGGACTTCAGATATCTCTCTGCAGGCATCAGGGTTGGAAATAACCTTTCCAGAATGTTTTGGTCTGGCACTTGTGTCATTAATCTGAATTGCCAGCTTAGTCTTTCTGATCCAAGACTGTTTACTCCTTGAAGCTGGCAGGTTCCTTGTACGTGTTCTTTGGTGTTTTTCTGGTCTGTTGGAATTGCTTGTGTAAGAAAAGAGCCACGACTTCACTTTCTGTAGAGATAAGTTTCCTACACAGGAGGTCTCTTAACACATCTTTTTGGAGAATACTTTTCCCAACAAAGTTAGCATTTTCCACCTGATAGACTAGAAGAACCTGACAAAAACCATCTGGAGGTAATGTATTTCACACAGTGCTGTTTCTTTTGAATGGATATTGTGCTCAGTTTGTCATGCTTCTCCCTAGGTTCGGTGAATGAGAACCAGAGACCATCAAATTCATATAATGGAGACCTGAATGGGCTGCTGGTGCCTGACCCTGTTGTGGCTGGAGATGTACCTTCTCTGGCTAAGCCAGTGCATCGGACTGTTTCTCTGGGAGCCCTGCAGGAGAAACAAGTCGTGTAAGTTTTCATGGAATCCCAGGCTGGTTTATATTGGAAGGGACCGTAAAGCTCATCCCGTTCCAACCCCCTGCCATGGGCAGGGACACCTTCCACTAGGTCAGGTTGCTCCAAGCCCTGTCCAACCTGGCTTTGAACACTGCTAGGGATGGGGCAGCCACAGCTTCTCTGGGCAACCTTTGCCAGGGCCTCAGCACCCCCACAGGGACGAACTTCTGTCTTATATCTAACCTGAACTTCCCCGTTTAAGTTTAAACCTATTACTCTTTGTCCTGTTGCTACATCGAAGAAAACTGAGAATGACTAGAAAATGATGAAAAATTAGTTCTGGTGAGCCTGGACAAGCATGCTGGAAGCTGACAAGTTTCACATTGAGTTTAGGTGACAGTTGTGGGTCAGTGCTGGTGGTTGGAGCTTTTGTAGCTTTTGTGAGGCTGATGTGCGCAGCCTCTCATCCTTGCAGCTCAGGAACTGTAGAGTACTGGCAGAGCTGTGTAGAGAGAAGGGCAACAGGGCTGGGTTCAACAGCTGGGTGAAACTGGGCATTCTCATGTAGATCTCCAGCTGGACTCCTTCTGCACCTCAAATTACCTCAGGGGTAACTTTCATCAGTCTGCAGTGTGGTAGACCTTGCACTTTTCCAGATATTTCTCTCTGTATGACTTTAAACAGGACAAGTGATCCTGAGCTAGGGTTCTACCGAACTGTTTGCTGACTTGTGGATATACATCAATGTGTTTTGAACAGTACCTGTGCTTTTACTGCTTATATGCTAGAGAATATATGCATATAGAATACTTTGGATTTGTTATGGGAGTAATAATATGAATCCACATCAGACTAATTAGTATAATGCTTGGCTTCACATGCTGACCTTTAACATTAGACCTCATGTAAATAGCTTTGGCTTGGGTTCTCTGCCCGCAATTTTGAGAGAGGATGCTGCATGCACTGTTGATGAGGTTCAACTGCTTAGCTTTGGTCTCTTTGCACCTTCTAATGCTTGGTAGTAGTCAGGGCTACCTCAACCAAGTATAGGTTTGTGCTCAAGTCCAATAGACTGGAGGTTTTTAAGTTGAACAAAGCAGGTGTTTGATGCTCTCAAACCTGTGGCACATGGGGAAGGGACACTCTTAACTGAGTTTCTTTTTATTTTCAGTTGTTCTGCTCAGACTTGCTAGTTGCACAGATACTCCTCATTGCTGTTAAAATTATGAGTGGCAAATCTCTGACCTCTCTTCCTGTGAGTCCTATTTGATATATTTTTCGACCTTTGTTTTAATTAAAGCTGCCTTTCTGGTGATGACAGTTCTACTTGCATAGTGATAACAGCAAAAGATGTGGAGATAGTGGCCAGCAGTGATTCCAGCATCACCAGTAAAGCCAGAGGAAGTAATAAGGTAAGGAGAAAGAGAAAGTATGGTTCTCTCTTTTTTTTTTTTCTTAGTCACATCAGCTCATGCTTGAATATTTTTTTGAACTGTAATTATCATCTTTCCTGTGTTATAGGAATCTGTAATTAGGTAGAAGTTTGTCAAAGAGCTTAACAAGGGGGAAAAATTGGAGGTGTGTCTCATAGCTGATTGTTGCTGTTATTCCAGAGTCTGGCCAAGTTGTCCTCTAATCTTCCCCCTTCACAAACAAGCTCTTCTTGCTGATTGTTTCTATCCTGGTAGATCTTCACTAAGAAGGGAGGGTTGTTTCTGATGGTTTGCTAGCCTTGGTCCTGCTGAGAACTCCCACCAGATCAGGGCTGCAGGTTCTGCTGAGATCAGAGCTGATGCTGTAGCAGAGTACTAAGACATGCTCAGAACAAATGCTAGGAATTGGGAGAGAAAACTCTGGTCTTGATCTCTCAGCCCTTTTCTGTATTACACCATTTTGTTCCTTACTGTGCAGTGAATTAAGGAACCACAGAGGCAGTGAATGAATCCTATGTTAGCATATGAAGAACGTGTTGTTTTTCATAGATAATACTGGTGAAAGGGAGGATCACTGCCATAATTCTCATAGTATTTCTTAATTCTTTGCTCACAGAGGCAATGTTTATTGAATAAGACTAGGAGTCTGTTTCTTGGAAAGCAGTATTAAAGCTAAAAAGCAAGTGTCCATGCAGCAAGTGTGTTTCCATATTTCAAAAAACTTTCCAAGAGGTGGGAATCCAGACCCAGTTCTCATAAAGAGGTAAAGTCTGCTTTGTTGTAATTGCAGGATAGCTTAGTATTCTGCAACGTAACAACTTCAGTGAGCTGCCTTCCTTTTTGCAATGGAAGGAAATACTCATCTGCTTCCAGAACTTTGAATATTTAGGGCTCTGCTACCTGGCATTCAGTGTGCAGTTCTTCCTACCAATTCCTGCTTCCAACAGTTTCCTGTTAAGCATTACAGATCTTCCCTGGAGGAAAATGTATATTTGGTGAGTTTGTTTCAGGAAAAAGCTAATTCCAGACATTTCTTGTGTTGTGTTTCGTTTGTTGCTTTTTTTTTGTTTTTTGGGTTTTTTTTGTTTATCCTGAGCAGGTGAAGATACAGCCTGTTGCTAGATATGACTGGGAGCAGAAGTACTATTATGGCAATCTGATAGCAGTTTCAAACTCTTACCTGGCTTATGCCATTAGAGGTAAGATGTCTTCTTGTCTTGGCTGTGATTTGTATTCTTTTGCTCTGCATATTTCTAAAAGAGTTAAAGTTTGCATCAGAAGGAGGTAACTTGCAGTAATTGAAACGCGTGTTGCAATATCCAGTGCAGGGTGCTGTTCTAGTGGGAATGTAAGTGAAGCTGGAGCTACCGGGAATGAAGAGTTGGTTGCATAGGAGAGCTTTCAAGGAGAAAGAAACCTGTGAAGTTAGAAATAAAAGAAAGAGAAGGACTCCATGGGGATGGGGAAAAGGTTGAACTACATTGGTTTCACTGGACGGTAATCTGAAGTTCAGCTTACTCTGATTAGATATTTCTCCAGTAAACAAGCTTCTCAGTAGCTAACCACAGAAACAGTTGTGTGGTAATTTGAGCAGGTAAGTGTTTGTGATGGATTTGCTTGCATAAATTTAGAGTTGAGTTTAAGGCTAAATTTAGAGGAGCCAAAGAGTAATGCAGTGTATTTTGCAGTGGAAAGGGAGAGAAAAGCAGAACCATGCAGGGAAAGATTGTTTCACAACATACATGAACACTTGGTCATCTGCAGTGTCTCTTTCTGATCTCATGTACAAGCACAGCATTTGGGGCTCCATCAGCTCTTCACTTTCTTTTAGTGCTAGCACCCATCAGTTTGGCCTTCTGTGAAATCTGCTACTCTGCTGCTGTGGTTTTTCCTAGCTGGGGTTACTTTAGAGCAGTTTTAAGGTGTTTCACCTTTTTTTTTAAATCATTAAAGTTTGAGTGCAGTAGCACAATGGAAAGCTGGATGGACTGCTTGCATTACAGTAATGTTTGTCTAAATGGGGAAGCTGGGAACTGCTATGTGCATGCTCTGAAGCATGATCTTCTCAGTCATGCAAGCTAAGGAGCAGTGCTTTTTGCTAAGTCAGTGTTTGTGCCTTTTACATTCCTCTTACAGAACATGTATTTGAGCTGCCTGCCTCTCAGTGACTCCTTTTTTCCAGTTACTGAAAATGGCATTGCAATTAAACTTAATTCACTGTCACTGAAGTCCAGCCTTGGAGGTTTGGTAGCTTTATCATGAGCTCACAAACAAGATTTAGGCCTTACATTTAATGAAAGCTTCTTTATGAGAATAATCCTGAGAATCATGGAAAATGCATTTCTGTTGCCTTCTTTTTAAGTAGAACAACTTAGAACTTGCAGAGCTTTAGAAACAGATGAGGTGGAGAATTAAGATGCCCCTTGCAAGACAGGCAAAATCCCTCATGATGTTGCCACTGCAATCTTCTGCACCGCAGAGGAAGAGTGCAGTGAATATTTGTGCCTGTCTTGAAAGGGCTTGTTAACATGGTACCTATTGTTACGGGTTTTCAGAGTGCTGCCAGGCATAGCTGATGGCAGGATGGGAGCTGAAAGCAGAGGCAATCCTGGAGGGAAACTGCATGGGTAAATGGTGATTTCTCCCTCTCTTTCCTGCAGCTGCCAGCAATGGCTCCGCTATGGTGCGGGTCCTGAGCATCAGTGCTGCTGAGAGGACCTTGCTGAAAGGATTCACAGGTGGTGTGGCAGATCTAGCTTTTGCTCATCTTAACTCCAACCAGCTGGGGTGCCTCGATGAGGCTGGCAACCTTTTTGTCTGGCGCCTGACTATGGATAAAGAAAAAATCCAGTATCTTGTCAAAGTAGACCTCATTTCAGTCTTTGTGTAATGGATAGATGTGAATGCAACATCAAAATTGCAGCTTCTTTTGTAGCCTTTCCAGAAGAGCAGCTTGTAGTGGAAATGTTGATAGTTTTGCCCCTTCCAGAGTATCAAATCAGTCAGCCTGTGCCTGTACTTTGGTGAAATCATCATCTGAAATTGCACCCAACTTGAAATTCTAAGTGTGCACCTCAGTGCTCCTTCTGTCCATACAAAAGTAGTCGGTGAGAAATATGAGTCTGTACAAGCTGGCCTTACACATGAACAGTGTCACCTCAACTGTGACAGTTTTTTTACTCTTGTTTATCCGATTCTAGCTCTTTTCCCTAGTTACTTTACAGAGGAAGAGTATTTAAATATGCATATTTCCACTCACTGTCTTTTTTCCAGATCTGTCATCCTTCATTGGTGGTCGTGAAATTTATTTTCTGTGTTTCATTCATTGCCCTAAATAATTTCATTGCTAGGAGGGACTGCCCAGTCCTAGGAAGCATGTCAGTCTGTGGGATATGTCATCATAGGTTATAACTTCTTATTTTTAATTGTGTATCACAATTTTCAAAAGCAAGTGGAACAAGGGTGGTTGTAGTATAAGATCTGATCGGGAGGGGTGGACTAGAGTGCTCAGCCGGTGCAATTTTGTAGCTTTGCTGTCTTTCTGTGGTAGCGTTGTGATGCTAGCTGCACTTGTTTATTCTGTCCGTCAGCAGTTGTGCAGATTGCACATTCCGATTATGTGCCTGTTATGCTTATCCCGTCCCTGCCTGCAGCCTGCAAGGGAAAATGATGAGAATCTGGTAACTTTTGTAAACTTAACCTCTCCTGCCAGTGAAAAAATACTAGCTTGTCTGCTTTCTTAGCAGAATCTTTTTCTTGCTTTCTTTTTGAATCGCAGTGACCAAAAAACTCTTGAGGTTTAATAGTATTTAACAGAGGACGAAGCTTGAATAGGTTACTGCTGAGCATTAGTAACACACCCAGCACATTATGTTCCTTAACCATGGTGATCAGAGAGGAGATCCTGGTTAACATCAAACGGCCTGACAATACTCCATTGAACACTTCTCGAAGAATCATCTGGTGCCCTTTCATCCCGGATGATAATGAGGAGAGTGGTGAAGAGGGAAGTCAGACACTGGCATTGCTGCACGAGGACAGGGTAAGGAAACCTACTTGAAATGTTATCCCATATTATCCTTAGAGGGAGAGAATCTGTTGAAGGAAAGAAGTGGTATGGCTAGAGTTGTAAAGGCTCTTGTCTAGTCCGTGCTGAGGATCCTGCTGTAATATGAGATGTGGGATTCCTTTCTTCTGAGGAGAGGTCATACTGATCTTTGTCTGGGCCTGAGGCGGGTAGAAAGGGGTAACTTCTGCTGGACATTGGATAGCAAGGACTACTAGAAACAATGCAGAGGGCCAGAGGCATCACTCATCTGTTCAGGCTGAGCCAGTAGCTAGGGGAGGGGTTTGTTGAGCGGCGCCTGCAGCTGCCACAAGCAGTTACTTGTATGTATGTATAGCTAAGTGCCAGGGAAGCATCTAATGGCCAAATCAGGTGGGAACAGGAAGTTTATGTCACATACTTTTTATTGGGCTGGTATATCAGGATATAAAGTAAGGATATAAGAAATTCTCCAGTAGTTGTAGAAATAAACCTCTGTGCCTACATGTTTGTTTTCCAGGCAGAGGTGTGGGATTTGGACATTATCAGAACAAACCACATCTCCTGGCCAGTGGAAGTGCCTAATATCAAAGAAGGCTTCATCGTAGTGAAAGGTCACAGCACGGTATGATCCTGTTTTGTTTTCTTTACTGTCATCCTGTAGATAACCGCTATAGATCAGTAGCGATCAGTCACGTTTTCTCTGGGTTATAGTGTCTCAGGGGCTGCAGTTCTTAAGACACTGGGCTGTAAAAAACCCCTAGTTTCTTACCCATCCATACTCGCCACAACCTGCTAGGTGTGTACACTGTACACATCCTATTGGTATGTAGCTTTTGTTTAAAGAGCCAAGGTGAATGAGTAGTCATTTGCTTTGAAAATGGCTATTGATAAAAGTAATCTGTATTTCCAATGGCCTATTTGACAGCCTGGGCTGTACTTCAGCTCTTTTGTCGTACCTCCTAGTATATGAAACACTTAACACTGCTGTGGTGCACTGCTTAGATGAGAAGGGGAAAATTAAGCCCAGTGTTATCTTTATTCTTCTACGATTTCCCAAAGACTACAGTTATATCTGTGAATACAGTGCATCGGGACTGCAGCTAATTCTCCAGTAGGTGGTATTTTGAATATAAAAGAAACAACTGGAGAGAGCCCGATTTAATTTCTCAAACAGGATGATGACAGAGTAATTGTATCACTTAAACAAAACAATGATTATGACATGATAATGATGGTGAAAAGCCAGAAGATCCCAAACCAAAGTGTTCATAACGTGAGTAACAGTGGGAACAGCGTTAGCACAATTCATTGTACTTAAATTTGCTGTCTGGAAGATGTGTTTGTTAATTATTGTTAAACAACAAATGAAGACCTCACAGTTCTGTGGAGGGTTAAGCTGCCTGGTGACGTGTCTGTCAGAAATCATTCTGACATGTATTGTTAAACTGTTAGTCAGATTCCTGTTTGAAGAGACATTCTAGGTATCTTCCTGTGAAATAAAAATGCTATAACATGATTTTCTGTGTCTTTTTTCCCTCTTGTGTAGTGCCTGAGTGAGGGAGCACTTTCTCCAGATGGAACTGTGCTGGCCACAGCAAGCCATGATGGTTTTGTCAAGTTCTGGCAGATCTATATTGAGGGTCAGGATGAGCCAAGGTAACTGGAGAATTAGTAAATGAAGGATCTTGGAACAGAGAGCAGCGTTTCCTCTGTGCGAATTTCCTTGTTATAGAGTCACTTGCAATAGTCATTCTTGGCACACTATAAAGATACAGGGTGAACTTACTTTACAGGGTGTTTGTAAAGTATTTTGATGCTGAAGAGTTGTATCACAAAATATCACACAAGGTTTGGTGAGCTTCTGGAAAAAGCAAGGAGCTGTGTCTGGCAACAGGAGTTCTGTGCTTTGGACAGCCTGTAGGCAAACTTTTTCACTGTCCCTGTAAATTGAGAAAGGTTCTCTGAGCCGTCCCTCTCAGTGTTGAGTTCTTTCATGTATTGTACCTTTGTTAAGACACCAAACCAAATGGCAACATTTATTTATTTATTGGTCACAAATCTCTCTGCATGGGTTATGATCTTCTTATAAGGAGGTAAACAACTACAAGTTGATAATTCTTGGTAGCTGCTGACTTAAATGCAGGTTTTGGACAAGGATTAGTGTGTTGAGCGCCCACGTATTATCTTCCTTGTTTACCACTCACTGCACACTTGGCTGTTTTCTCTGATTCTCTGCTAGGTGTCTTCATGAGTGGAAACCCCATGATGGTAGGCCTCTTTCCTGCCTGCTCTTTTGTGACAATCATAAAAAACAAGACCCAGAGTAAGTTCCCAGTCCTGTACTTTGGAGTATCAAAGTTAGTAGTGTCTTCTAACTCTGCCTTTGGAGGGTTCCTTGTAACTGCATTGTACTCATAAAAAATTTGGCTTTGTGTCAGGAGCAAGTCCTGTCCTCTTTGTAATCATTTTTCTGGTGCTGGAGAAATAAATAAGGCTGTGAAGCACAGCCTGAAGTGACCTGAATTCTAGTGTCAGTTCCATGAAAGCAACAAAAACTGTAAATTGATGAGCCCTTTCAGGTTTATGGTATGGTCATTTCAAACTAGTCTGTTATCCTCCAAATCTCAACTGCAGTTGTAAAAAATAGGTTTGCGAATTTGTTGCTTTGAGGTTTTTTTGTGTTTAGGGTTATGGTTTTTTGGGTTGTTTTTTGGTTTTGTGGTGTTTTTTTGTTTTTGCTTTTTGGGGTTTTTTTTGTGTGTGTGTTTGTTTAATTTTTATTCATTAGGCAGTTGTGGCGTTAATGTTCTTGAGAGCTGTGGTTGTGCCTCAGAAGCAGAAATTTTCTGTGAACTTTTAAGACACAGTGGGGCACAATCAGCTATGGGTGGCTTATAAGGAGCTCTTCTGTGAAATGCCTTTAAGGGAAGGACCAGACTTTCTTTAAGAGAATTTAATTCTGTGGTGCCTGCAGGGTTCCCTTCTGGAGATTTCTTATCACAGGAGCAGATCAGAACAGAGAACTGAAGATGTGGTGCACTGTGTCTTGGACCTGTCTGCAAACTGTTCGGTAGGTGTTGATGTGCTGACTCCCTGAAAGGTTGGATTTACTTTGAACAGTGGATCAACAAAGCTCTCAGTTTCCAGGTATATTTACTTTGTAGAGGTGATCCTTGACTCCCAGTGTAGTCTCCTCTGTCCCCAGCTGGAGCCTTCTCCTTAGCTTTCAACAGATAGGAGAGATGGCAGTCAGGGTGGTGGCAAATCAAGCATCAGGCTGGCAGAGGTGTCAGGCTGACCTTTGGCAAGGCCGCAGAAGTTGATCCTTCTATACAGTCTCTTTGGTGTTACCAAGAGGTGTTTTCTTTGCTTTGGTCTGCAGAGCATAGACAGACCTGTAGCATAAGAAGAGGCATGCCAAAATTGCACACCTTGAGTGCTTCTGTAAAAATACTAGAGATTCAGTAACTAATCTAGGATCTTTTCCCATTATTGCTTTTTCTGATTTAAATAATCAGAAGCTGCTATATTGACAGACCTTAAGCAATTATACAAGTCTTATTTGCTGAGCCATATACATCCAGAAGTTCAAATTTTGCTTTAGTTCATTCCTTCACTCAACTTATGTTCCCTGCTTTCTCTTTTCTGATGGTGGATCATGGCGTCTCTGATCACAGGCACACTTAAGGCCGCTTCTGAATTGCCCTTCTAAAGCGAGAAGAATATGGCATTCACCCAAGTGCTGCTTTTTCCACCTTCTACTACAGAAGGTCCAAAGCATGTAGATGGGTTATTTTGGTTTGTGGAACATCTTAAGTAAAGACGAGCTGTCATTTTTGATTTAAATGTTCAAAATCCTTAACTAGATCCTGTTGTGTGATCTCCCTCTTATCTGAAGTCCACACTGATTTCGGAAGCATTGGCTTTGTTCTACTGGGTGGTTGCACTGTAACGTGGCTGTAAACTCCTTAAGATGTTTGTTTGTTTGAGCTAATACAGTTTCATAGCAGTTGTTCTGGTTGTGCTAATCTACCTTGCTTTCTGCACCACCTTCCATCCCCTTTTATTTGTGGGTCTAGCTTTTCTCCTGACATCTTCAGCTCCATGAGCATTCATCCCAGCCTGAAAGTCTGCCTGGACCTCTCAGCTGAATATCTGATACTGAGTGATGTGCAAAGAAAAGTAGGTGGTTCATTTCTATTGCTGGCTGGGGGGTAATGGCAACAGAAGGAGAAATGGCCTTCTGTCTGATTGGTCTAGGAATTGTATATTAATAGCTAAAAATTTAGAGGTTAGCTTCAGCTATTTCAGTGTAAGATGGCAAGTGGTAACAATTTAGCTGATTAATCCTGAGGAGCCTTCAGGGTTATTTCTTACTCTTTCGTAAAGCTCTCAATTGGAGAAACCTGTGTCTGGCACAGTAGGATTCAGTCCCTGATCAGCATTGACTCAGGAGTGTGCTTGTTGAAGTTCCTTTGGGTATTCTGTTTCAGGTTTAAATGGCACAGGCTTTATTCTTCATGTTATTTCCATTGTTCCAGCTTTAGTTCAGATGCTAGGCTTTGTAGTCCACACACATGTATGCATGGTCTGCTCTGAAAGTCCAGTGACTTCCTGTTTCTGATTCTTCCAGGTTTTGTATGTGATGGAGCTGATGCAGAACCAAGAGGAGGGCAAAGCTTACTTCAGCTCTATCTCAGAGTTCCTCCTTACCCACCCAGTCCTAAGCTTTGGCATCCAGGCAGTGAGCCGCTGTCGGTTAAGGCACACTGAGGTGCTCCCACCAGAAGAGGAAAGTGACAACTTGAGTGTAGGTAGGTGGGAAGAGAATTTGGCTGCTGTGAGATTAGGACTTTTTCCTGGCTGGTTCTGGCATTCCCATGAAAGGTTGGTCTCTTCTCCCAGTTAATAAGCGACAGGACAAGAGGAAATGGCCTCAGACTGCACCGGGGGAGGCTTAGACTGGAGGTTAGGAACAATTTTTTCACTGAAAGGGGTTGTCAAGTTTTGGAACATGCTGCCCAGGGCAGTGGTGGAGTCACCATCCCTGGGGATATTTAGAAGATGTGTAGATGTGGTGCTCAGGGATGTGGTTTAGTGGTAGTCTTGGCAGTGCTGGGTTAGTGATTGGACTCTGATGCTAACCTAAAGTCATTTTAAGGCCATTCCCACAGAATCACAGAATGACTGAGGCTGGAAGGGACCACTGGAGGTCATCTAGTCCAACCATCCCTGAGCAGGGTCACCTAGAGCACATTCGTCCGTATTGTGTCCAAATAGCTCTTGAATATCTCCAGGGAAGAAGACTCTCTGGGCAGCCTCTTCCAATGCTCAGTCACCCACAGAAAAGTTCTTCCTCATGTTCAGGTGGAACTGCCTGTGTTTTCGTTTATGCCTGTTGCCTCTTGTCCTATCCCCTGAAACCACTGAGAAGCATTTTTTCACCCTAAACAAATCCATGGTGGTTATTCTCTTGTATGAAATACACCCTGTGCAGCTACAGTACTTAGGGAAGAGCTGTGTACAAGGGACCTCTGGAGGTCTCTGGTCCAAGCTGCTGCTTGAAGCAGGACTAGTGGCTAATCAGATCACCTGTGGCTTCACCTGGCTGCATGTTGAAGGACCCCAAATGTGACACTTCTGACTCTGCTCTGGTGCCCGGTACCAGGGCTGATCCCTTTGTAAAGAAAATACTGTGAGCCTGAAGTCCCAACCCAGATTGGAGCCATTGCCCCTTACCACTCACAAACTTGACTGAAGTGTTTTTGTTACTGAAGAAGCATTCCAGAGGTGTGCAGGCTGAAGTGTGTACAAGTGAGGCTTTGGTTAAGGTACAATATCAGCTGCCTGGTATCTGAGTGATGATACAATCTCTCAGTATTTCACAGTCATTGCCCCTAGCAGAACACAGGGCACAACTTCTGGTAGCACAGGGATGAGTTTCCCTCACTCCATTACCCTTTGCAAGCTCACAGGAGCAAAAGAAGAGTTCCTGGAAGAACTGGCAGGATATGTCTGTGACTGCTTGTCTGAGTAATTAAGACAAGCTTCTCTCTGTGTTATTAAACATCAGAGGTGTGAGCACATGGTCTGAGAAACCAATTGGTTGCCTCTGGGCTGTGTCAAATGTGAGGACAGTACACAGCTGGAGCCGAGGGAAATGGTGGGATTCTTTTCTGTTGTATCTGGAAGGCATGTTTTTCCAAATCACAAATTTTGCAACAGAAATGAACAAGAAAACTTTTAGGCAGGAGATTTCTAAAAAACACAGGAGACACATTCTTCCAGCTGTGACTATAATGAATATGATACTGAAACTTCTGGAGAACTGTCCCATGCAATCATTCCTTGATTGCTGCCGCTCTTCAATTCTTGGCTTGCTCCTGGTCTTCTACTTTTTTGTTAGTAAAATTTGGAAAGATGCTTTGAGTAACATCTTTCCTGTTAGAAAGAATCCTTGACTACAACTTTAATCATGTGTTTAGTTCTGGACACCTCGCTACAGGAGAAACATTGTGGTGCTGGAGCGGGTCCAGAAAAGGGCAACAGAGCTGGTAGAGGGCCTGGAGCACAGTGTGATGTGGAATGGCTGAGGAAACTGAGCGGTTTAGTCTGGAGAAGAGAATGCTCAGGGAGACCTTATCCCTCTCTACAATTGCCTGGCAGAAGGATGGAGCCAGGACATGGCTGGTCTCTGCTTCCAATCAACAAGTGACAGGACAAGATGAAATAGCCTCAAGCTGCATCGGGGCAGTTTAAACTAGAGATAAGGGGCAGTTTCTTCACCGAAAGGGTGTTCAGGCATTGGAACAGGTTGCCCAGGCCAGTGGTTGAGTCACCATCCCTGGAAGTGTTCACAAACTGTGTAAACAAGGCTCTTCGTGGCATGATGTCTGTGGCAGTGCTGGGAGATGGTTGAATGCTAAACACTAAAAGCATGTTTCAAGAGAATCAATTCCACAATGATCTTAAAGGTCTTTTCCGACCTAGTTGATTCTGTGTGCTTCCCTATGCCTGTTATTATATGTAATATGCTAATAACTATTATATGCAACAGTTAATTCATGATGTTGACGATATTGGTGCTATATGGCTCTGAAATGCAGAAGTAAAAATGACTGATACAAGTAGCAAGTCAGGAGTAGCCTGGGACCAAAATACCAGGTCTCTGATTTGTGCTTACATGGTGAGGACAGCTTACACTGGGGAGTGCCAGTTAATTTTTTTTTTTAATGGGGTTTATCTTTCTACACAGCTTTCTTAGCAGTGAGACTAGTACTGGTGTGGAGTGAATGTTGACAGTGCTGGCTGATGTGAAGTCATTGCAGAGCTCTTCATAACCACAGCTGTTTGCAGCCAGGAAGGATGTCTGAGCCCTAGTCTGAAGTTCTGTCTGACATAAGCTTGTGTGTCTCTCTTAATATATGTCCAACCAGTCAATTCAACAGCCAGAACAAATTGCTGGCAGTTCCAGACCTCTCCTCTTAACTAATGAGGTATCTTTTTTTTTAATCTTTCTTGAGGCTTGTTTGGCTGAATTAGAGCAAACTTGAATGCGCTCACATTGAAAAGTAACAGGAGTGCAGGTTATATTTTACCTTAACAGGGTGAATCACCTCTGAAGTGAAGTGAGGAAGCTGTATTGTGCTGGTGCTCTATTGCTGTTTCTACTTGCTATGGTGTTTTCCTAGTACTTTTTCTGCAGTTTCCATCCAACCTCGTGTTTAACTTCTGTTTCACTTCCAGAAGGTGCTCAGGGAGCTGGTGCTGTTGAATCAGCAGCAGGTGTGCTGATAAAACTCTTCTGTGTACACACTAAGTGAGTATGTGTAGCAGCTGTGTGGTTCTCCTTACAGTTCACTGACCTGTAGAAATTTAACCTACCAATTCCTTTAGTTCATAACAAAAACTACTTGGCCCCATAGAAACTTCTGGTGGTGTGGTTAACATGGCATTACCAGGATGTAGCCCTGCATGATGTTGTGGCAACCTAGTATTTTTGTCATCCTGAGTCCACAGTGAATTAAGAGTTGTGCTCATGCGTAAGTGCTGGGAAGCATCTCTCTAATACCCTGGGCATCAGAACAACTTGGTGACGCAACTGAATGTGGATCAGCTGCCACTACTTCTTTCAGAGACAGAAAACACTAAAAGCATATTACAGGAGAATCAGTTCCATGAAGAGAAATCTTCTAAGCTTTCAACTTTCCTTGTGATTCATAAACTAATTAGAGATGCCTGTTTCTTTTTCAGGGCCCTACAGGATGTGCAGATTAGATTTCAGCCTCTTCATAGCCCTGACACAAGTGCATCCATGCCTTCCCATGGCTCTCAAGAAGAATTTGGTGAGGATTTGAGTTAAATTTATCTTTGAGCCTTTAAAGGTGGTTGTTGTTGTGGGGGAGGGAGGCAGCTTAGGTGCCTCTTTGTAATAGTGGTTGTCATTTCGTAAAGGGTTTTGAATATGAACTAGCTGTGAAGCACAGTCCTTGATTAAACAACATGTGAGGATGGAGTATGGGGACATGTTAGGCTAGGAGTGCTAATGCTTTATGCACGCTTGAGTGCATCTTTCTAGGTGATTTTGCACTTGTGCTAGCAGCTTGACGTTTGTCTCTTGTCAGGTGGAAGAGATTAGAGTGACACCAGAGCTCTGGGAGCAGAGAGGACTGGGCGGTGTGTAGTGTGCTCTTTCAGTTCATTCACCATTCTGGGATGTGGCTGTTAAACTGGCCTTGCATTTAGGGAAGAAAGGAATCTTGGATCTCTTATTATCAAAGCCTGATAAAATCCACTCTTCAGCTTACTCTTGTAAGCATTACACAGGATTTGACTAGGATGTTGCAGGGTCTTTTTGTTCTTTTTGGAATCAAGTATGTCTGATCATGGCATAAGTTCATACTTTGTAGAATTAGAGCTTTAGCTTTTGGGGGAAGATCCTGTAAACTGATTTGTATTTCTCCCTTGGAAGCCTTTCCAGACCACATGGCTGATCTAAGCACAGAAGAGCTGGGATCAGAAAAAGGATCAGTGCATGGCTCTCAACCAGACCTGCAGCACATTGCTGATCTGCCTGTACCAGCAGACTTTCTTTCTCTCTCAAATGATGCCAAACCTAAGCTGATGACTCCAGATGCATTCATGACACCAAGTACATCTCTTCAACAGGTAACCAGAAATCAGAACTGCTGTTGGTGGTAGAAGGGGTGGGTTTGGATTTTGATGCTTTTGGGAACTTTTTCTAGGCTGCAGTGACTCTGATAGGCTATGTCGGCTGAATGCAGAGCACGCAGGAAACTGTGCATGTAACCAAACTGAGTAAAGACATGTTGGCATGTCTAAAATGCTAAGCTGGCCTAAGCTTGTGTTGCAGGTGCTGTGTTCAGCAGCAAACCTGCTAATGTAGCTGTGTGGTATAGAAATACAGGTTTGCTAAGTAACTGTGTCTGAGCTGTTAGGCTGTTCTTACTGGTTTACATGTCTTGTTTGGAGCTGAGATATAATGGTAGAAAATGGACAAAGAAATGTCATGGTTTGAGCCCAGCTGTTAACTCAGAACCACACAGCTGCTCCCTCAGTCCCCTCTCTTCTTCCTCCCTCTGTACTGGGAGGATTGGGGAGGATAATTGAAAGAATGTAACTCCTGTGGGTCAAGGTAAGAGCAGGCCAGTAACTAAGGTATAACACAAACCACTACTGCTACCACCAATAATAATAATAAGGGAAATAACAAGGGAAGAGAATACAACCGCTCACCA
>WYDI02027108.1:0-62036 GCA_009867235.2 Psittacus erithacus | reverse complement strand
GCATGGTTTAGTGTGAGGTGTCCCTGCCCATGGCAGAGGGGTTGGAACTAGATGATCTTAAGGTCCTTTCCAACCCTGACTATTCTATGATTCTACTTGCAGGTGTGTAGGATTGGTATCCACACAAATTTAGGAAGGGACATTAGGTGTGCAATTATGGCTGGTTCCTCAGAAAGGTATAAGGCTGAGTCTTGCTGTGCTAAGGGGGATGGGCTCAGGTGATGTTAATCCTAGGCTGGGAAAAGCCAAGTGTTTGTTTGAAGCCCCTCTTGGTGTGAGGAGTCAGGGAAAGATTGTGGGTAGATGCAGAAGAGTGAAGATAGTGTTTCATAGTGCTTTTAACTCTTCATGTGTCTGCTGAGTTCTCTGTTGTCAGTGTGGCTTCAGAGCAGCATATGGTCTATGTGGTCCTTGTCAGCTGGGGGCTCTTCTTAGCAAGGTACAAAGGGCAGTGGCTCCTGCTGGCACTTTTAGATCTATCAAAGCGGCCTTTGGTATTTTTGAGTAGAGCTGAATAATAATCTATACTTAATAATACATTAGATAAGGTTTTTTGGTCTTTGTTCATGAATCATCTGAAGGTACTTTTACAGTTGTCTCACTTATTTTATTTGAAAATGCTGTGAGTTGCTCTCAGCATGAAGACTGTTCTCGAAGAATTTGTTCTAAATGTGAGATACCTGACGTTAGAAACCTGGACTGCACTGGCTGGCTCTCAGGGCTGTGCACCTGTCATTGCCTCCCTCCCTGGGCTGGGGTGAGTGCCAGTTTCCCCTCTCCTTCCTGGTGTCTCATCCTTAGCACATCTATGCTATGATGCAGGGCTTTGGGAAATGTTTCTTGAGGTTGGTGCTCCTGGAGACCCTTGCTAGGTGAGGGCTGGGCAGCGGGGTGGAACCTGCTCCTTGCTTGACACAGTCCTGGCCCCTGCTCCAGGGCTGCAAGGCAGGCTCCAGGCTGCACAGCACTGATGGAGAGGCATTGCTGACTGTGGCCTGGCTGCAGAAAAAGACAAATAAGATAAGAAAACTGTGAGAAGGCAGATGTTGCATTGTTACTCAGTTCTGGAAGCATGTGCCTGCTTTGACTGTGTGTATGTTTCTTTTTCCCAAAGCCTCTGCTGCTACCATCAGTTTGGCCACTTTTAGGCCCTTATGTATATGCTTTTCTCTTTTCTTGGTTATGTCCAAATTACCTTCCCCTCTGCTGTGTTTAGAGGGTCTGGAACTCAGTTCAAGAGATCATTTCTTCAATTTTAAAATAAATTTTTACGTAAGTTCCTCCTTGATCTGAGGAGGCTGTAAATGTAATAGATTTCTTAAGAAGTGCTGAGATTTGTCAACACATCCAGTAACTTTGTGTTTGGAAACTGTACTGAAAGCCTCCTCTGGAGGATTTGAAAATCTGAGGAGAAGAAGTCTCTTTGCTAACCAAGGCAGGACCAGTCAGGTAGCAGGCGGAGCACCTGGGAGAATCAGCTGAGAGAGCTGGTGCTCTGAGTCCTCTTGCTGGTGGGAAAATGCATGAGTTTTGCTGTCAAAATGTGATGGGACTGATGGTCTCCTGGTTGCAATCCCAAAGAGTGGTTATGTAGGTTAGAGTGAGAATCAGAACTTCAGTTTTCTTCAGCAGTTTGGCACAGTGGATGTGTGGGAGTTCTTTGTTTCTTTTTCTAGAACACAAAGTTAGGTGGCAAGTTTTCTTTGACTTTCAGTGAGATGCTGGCACCTGCAGATAGACTTCATTCTTACTGAATGTATCTAATCTAAATCTGAATACAGCAATAGAATGAAAAGTAACTTGGATCTGCAAGGTGTCCTATTTTTTTCCAAAGACTTTTTGAATTTTATTGGTACTATTGGGAACTGTTTTCAACTACCTTCACAGTATCTGAATTTATGTCTGTTACTTCAGTATCTGAATTATGTCTTAGTGTCCATTGCATGACCTGAACTGTATGTATGGAAAAGAAGGCTGTTATATGCAGGCTTCCACACTATCTGCATGACTTCAGTAAGAGGGAAAGGCAGGGAACATGCATCAGTGAGCTAAAGAATGTTGAGCATACACTGTGAAGGAGAGTGCCTCTTTAAATTGGAGACAAGTGAGGTTGCATTTGAAGGGAACCCTTTACCTCCTGACAAGGTTTTAGGATTTAAATGATCTCCAATAGCTTCCTAACAGTGAACTTTAAAAGAGATTTTCAATTTCCTTGATTGCAGCTGTATTTAAAGAAGATGACACTTGAGAACTGAGAGCAGGAGGCAATGACCTGGCCTTACCGGCAATGCTGGTAGAAGCCACCTATTGTTAGTGCAGTGGAATTCTGCTCTCACTGTGAGGCTGCCTTTGATTTCAAGGCAAAAGGCTAGAGTTCCCATATGGGAGACTATTGTCCTGTATCTCATACAGAGCGTGCATTAACTGGAGAGCAGGCATCTGATTAACATCCCCAGTGCTGCCATAAATCAATCTGTGTATGCTTAAACAAGTTACATCAGCCTAATGGGAAAAAATGTGGTGAGACAATTAAATGAATTAATCCAGAGCATGGGGGGTCGATACCATGGAATAATCTGTTGCTGGTGTGTGACAACCAGGTGCTGTGGTTCTTGGCAGCCAGCCTCTGCAAGAATAGAGCCCCAGTCTCTCTCATGAGGAGGCTGATGCATTTTCAAAGGATCTGATGATGGGCTCTAGGGCTTCCAAACAGCTTGAAGGCTGATGCGGTTTAATTACTTTTATTATTAATTTTCATTGCTCCGAGGTGGAAAGCAGCTGTTTATGAATGAGTTCACTAGTGTGTGTGTGTGTGTGTGAATAAGCCAGCTCATACCTTTTCTGCCAGTGGAATCAGAGCATAAGCAATAGGGTGCAATCAATTCTAGTGATTTAATACTGTCTAAGTAAGCTTTTCGTCATACTGACTGACTCAAGAAGGTTGTCTTGCAATTTGGTGCGATGCCCAAACTGATCAGTGCAAGAGGCTACCCATGAAAACAAACTCAGACTTATTAGATTTTGATTGCAGTGGTTGTTATAGTGAACTTAATTCCCAACCCCCTTTTTGGTTTTGGTAGTTTCTAAATAAGAAATCGGTTTGCTTTCCTTAGGTTTTGCCCTCCCCTTAACTCCCTCCTCCCGAAAAGTCAGACTGACAATGTGTGTCTACCAGGCTTATACCCTTAAAGAATGCATTGCAAGCACCTATGAAAGTTCAAGACAATTGCCTAAGGGTCCTTGAAAAATGAACCCATGTCTTTCCCAGACAGTATTTATTACCTGAATCCAGTTCAACCAAGCCCTGTGTGAGTTAATGAAAAGGCTCTGGTGCTCCATTTTTCCTTGAGTCTACTAGAGGTTTCCCTGCTACTCACAGCTGGAAAACAGTCAGTGTAATACACCTGGGGCCAAAAGAAATCTCCCCCTTTCCATTTCAATATAAAGGAAGTTAAGCTGTGCGCTAAAACCCATTGAGTTGTGAGAGTCTCTGTGACACAGGTATGTTTTGGATAAAAGCAAGAAAGCCAAGACAGCAAGAGCTGGCCCAAAACAACACTCACAGCATTGTGGCTGTGTATTTGACCCTCTCTTTTTGCTGTAGTTCTGTTATATTCCTTAATCAAAGAAATCTGTGCTTGCAGGTCACCTTCTCTTCAGCTTATCCCCAAGAAGCAGCAGCAGCAGCCAAGACCTACTGGGGCTGTAAGGGGTGACAAAAGAACCGCCTCTTTGGAAGCATGGGAGAACTCCACCATCTATCTTGGATCATGTGGGCTTGACATTGTGAGTCCACCAGGCCAGCAGAGCCTAAAGTGTGAGGTCAAAATGCTGTCAGTATTTCCAAAAGATTAAGTTATTGGTTGTCTGACCTTTTATTCTTTTTGCTAAGTGTTTCTCTTTGGTCAAGGTAAATCAGCTAGTGCTGGGACTTGTTTTGCTGCTGCTGCATTTCAAGGAGGGAGGCAGTGAGGGGTGCATTGTCCTCTGTTTCCAGAGAGGCCACAGCAATAGTTGTGAGGGAGCTGCCTGCTGCTTGGGAGGCTAGTGTGCTCAGGGGGACACTGGCTTGCCACAAAGCTGCCCTGGTCTTGGAAATAGGCGTCTGCTACTACATCTGAGGAATCTGCTACTGTTCCTTGGGGAATGAGGCTGGTCCAAAGCTTCCTTTAGCAGCAGACAGTTAGATCCCATTTTAAGCCCCATAAGGATATCCACCTCAATACCAGGTGCTGTGTTTGTACCTGGAAAATGGGTGTCCTACTGTGTGGTGAGAGGGCAGTGGGTGTACAAGGGCCTCAACTACAGTGCCAGGCACGACTGTGGAGAGAGCACGAGTGTGTATGTAATTGCAAGGGAGTGTTTTTGCACTCTTGGGGTTATGTACTGGTCCTTCTGTAATTGGTTGGTCCTTCTGTAATTACCTATCTTTCCCTGACAGCTTACCAGGAAGATGCTTATCCTTTCCCTCCCCTCATACACGTATGACTCAATTTTTGTGTGTGCTGTGCTTAGAAATGTTTTTTGAGGACATGCTGAACACAGTCTGGACAAAGGAAGGCTCTTGTTGGCTCAGGAGACTGGCAGCATGGAAAGGCTCTTGGGAGATGCAAAATGAACATTGGCCTTCTTGTTCTGCTCCCTGTTTGCTATTTTGGAGCACGCTGGTAACATGTAAGACGAGCTTTGTGGCTGTTTTTCAGTGCGCCAGTTACGTGTAATTGATCTCAGCTGAGGAACCCTACCAGGACAGGGATAAAGGTTAGTGCAAGCCTGGCTCTGACCCTTCCATAGCAACTATCCAGATGCATCTTCTTGCGTAATGCCTTTAGCAAAGATCTATAATCATTGAACTTTTGACCCCAGTCTCTGAAGTAATGCCAGGTATGTTCAGCACACATACAAATGAAGTGGAAATCCTTATTGGCTTACTCATGACCTGCTGAAAAATGGTTTCCCTCCAGGGGCTCTGCATTTCCCTCATCCTGTCTGAGCACTCAATCTCTCAGCAGTTTCACATGCTGCAAACTGAGCATTACTGTGCTTTTGGACAGACCTGTCCCCCATTGCCTGTTCTTTCCAAACCTTTCCTTGTCTTACACTTTCTCAAGCAGCAGTAATAGGGCTTGTACATACCCCTCGCCTCACCCATGTTTATACTGCGGGTCCAGGTATGGCTCTTGACCATGTCTAACTCATGTCATGCTGATAGCTGTTCTCAGTCTGTCCTCTCTGTCCCTGCACCACCAAGTCCCAGGCAAAGGCAATGCAGATTTATGGGCTGTCAGGAGGCTGTGTTGATCCAGATGACTGGCAACCCAAATGGCAAGATCTCTTCCAATCCTGAGTTTTACTTCTCTGCTTTTCCTCTGCATGCACATACTCATCTTTTCTGGGCTGCCACATGGATGCTGGCAAAGCTGATCTCTTTAAATGTCCATCACTGGAGCCTCTTCCTTCTTCTCAA
The DNA here is from genome assembly GCA_009867235.2 of Psittacus erithacus. Taxonomy (NCBI): domain Eukaryota; kingdom Metazoa; phylum Chordata; class Aves; order Psittaciformes; family Psittacidae; genus Psittacus; species Psittacus erithacus. Next base: position 56,569 of record WYDI02027108.1, on the reverse strand, counting down.
AACAAAGAAGTCTTCAAACACTCAAACCTCTGAATTATTTATCCGAAAGGCAGGAATAATTTTTTTTCTCTATTTCTTTCCCAAGAAAAATTAAAAGTAATTTTTGAGATAAGGATAAAGCTCATTGAGAGAATTGCTACTTGTTCTGTGTAAATACAGAGTAATTCCAACACCTGGATTTTTTTCTTTCTGGAGTCTTTTTTTGTGTTTGTGTGGATCACAGAAAGAAGGAAGTCCCAGTATTCACTTTGTCACCTGTCATGCATTAGAGTCAAAATATCCTGATTGTTAATCCTTCCGGTTTTCAACTCTGGATGCCTACTTTTGTTTGTTTGTTTGTTTGTTTGTTTGTTTTACTTTTTAGTAAATGGCAGTTTCTTCTCCTAAATATGCGTGGGGTTTTGGTGTGGTGATTTTTTTGTGGGGTGGTATAGCACTAGACTAAAATAAGATAATACTTCACTAAAAAAGAGCAATGACCAACTTATTAAATACAGAAAATGAAATAACCATGTTGAGCTGTCTTCATACAGTTTTTTGTTTGTTTTAAATTGTTTTTCTGGCAGTATGCTAGAGCCTGTGTTGAGACAACAACTCTTCATGGGCAGAGCACCATGTATTTGCATGCTGTTAGTTGTCTGACTGGAAACTAGCAGCAAAACTATCTCCTTCAAAGTGGAGCTGCAACTTGGTGAGGGGATGTAGCAGGCCAAGGGGAGCAGTACCTTGGCTCCTCTTCTCTGTTTGCTTCACTGTTTGCTGTAGTCTGCTTGGAAATCACTGTTGCACCAAGAGGTGTCTTGGAGCCAAGCAAACTGTGCCTGTGTGCGTCTCTAGTGCTGCTTATACAACCTACCATTCACTTCACAGGGCAGGGGTGAAGGTTTATCTGTAACATCAGGTTTACCAGGATATTCCCAGCATTCCTTTAACCTCTTCCTTTTATGTCATGGGACAGCTTTTCTGCATCCATGACAGACAGCTGGTGGTGCAGTCAGAGCAGTGCCTATCCCAATGTGTCCCACTGCTCAGGAGTGCGTATCATCCCCAGGACTGAGAGGAGTGATGCAGATCTGGAGCAGGGCAGAAGGGAATAGAGCCTCCTGCTCAGCTGAGCCACATAAAGGAAACTTTGAGGGCTCTGAGGCTCTCTTTGATGTCGGTGTGCGTGTGTGAGTTTTCCTTCCTGAAATTTCAGCCATCTGAAATATGCTGTCCATTGCACTTGGGCAGTGCTCCAAACTGTGGACCAGTTACTGGGACAACTTCTCTCTCAGTAAAACCTGGGAAGCCCCTGCTTGGTCAATCAATACAAGCACATCCCTGAAGTTGTACAGAAACACTGTGGAGGAGGCAAGATTCTCAGACGCATGACCCTCAGGCTTGCCATAAACCAAGAGAGGATCCAGCCAACACCCCATAATTTCCATAGTGTGACCTTTTCTTTGAAGGTGTTGTGAATAAGTGGTGAGTGTCGTGGGAACCTGGTCCTCTGAAACTCCCATAGTTTTTGAGATTCAGATCAACTGGTGACATGAGACAATATTGCACATGTTGTAGTATTGCACATGTTGTTCATACCAAGGGATATAGGGTCCCTTTGAGTCCTGTAGTGTCAGTGTTCTTCCAGAAAAGCCAAAGCAGATGTGCCAGGGGCCAGTTGCATTGTGGGTCCAGATAGGATGCAAGAAATAAAACATTTTTGTTGCCAGTGTGCATGAATTAGATATTGGCTATATTTCTCCAGTCTCAGGGAGTTTACCGAAGTAGTAGCTTAAATGACAGATTTGTAGCTGCGTGAATTGCCCAGGACTCTTTCTTCCCTGCAGGGCTCTGGCAGGCCGCAGTTAAGGATACTTGGAGCAGATCTGTGGCAATTTAATGCCACCTTCTGGTTATAAATATAACAGCAGAGATGCTTTTTGAAAATGGGTTCACCGCTTTCTTTGATAAACTGGAATAACCAAATTCCTAACTTCTTTAGTGCTTTCTTGAATACTTTTATTTTAACACGAACATTTTCTCTTTTATTACTATTTAAATTAATAAAAAATACTGATAAGGATAAAATAATCACACTGTGATCTGCTGCTGCTGCTGACCTTAAACGGAGAGAGACAAGGTTCCAGAAAAGGGCTCACCATCCTCGCTACAGAAAATCTGCCACAGTGACTTCTGCCTGTCAGCAGCAAAGGCCTGGCTTTCAGTAGCTAGCGAATGTTTGTCCTCCTGTTATGTTATTTAATGATACATTGTTATTTCAGGATTTTTATTTTTTTTTGGTATTAAAATGGCCTTCTACCGTGCACAAGAGGAATTCTTCTTTATGAAAAGTGAAGAATTGAGTGAGCTTGCAAGAAGGTCACTCATAAAATGAGAAATTTTCCTGAGCTTTCCCAATTATTCATTAATCCTCTGTGTAAACTTTTCACTAACTGCGACTGAAGTCAGAAGAGATAATGAATAGAACTGAATTGATATCACGGGGTTAAAAGAAAATGTTTATGATGAAACCCAATTGTCAGTAGTTACACGCAGGCGATGGGGAGGGGCTTGGGGGGGGATGTCCACTGCAGAACGCTCGGTCTGTTCGCTCCCGACTCGTTCCCCAGCAGGGGGCGCAAAGGTATCGTGTATATGTGGGGAAAAAGCGGCTCTTTCCCGTCCCGGCCCCAGCTCCGGTTATCTGCCGGCTAGCATTTAGGGAAATCTTCCACAGCAAAGGAAAAAGTGAGTGTAGAGCAGCAGAATGTAAGCAGATGGAGAAGCATTATTTGATAGAATTTGATTTCACTTTGCACATATGCCAGTTGCTATAGGAGATGCAGCCTGGCAGGGAACAGGGCTCTTTTGATTTACTGTAACTCACTATTATTTACTAGGTAGTATGTTATTGTTAGTGACAGCACAGCATTTTACATGTCTTTTTGATGTGAAAGCATATTTTATTTTCATGTTTGAGCTATAGAACAACTGCTGCTTTTTCATTCCTTGGCATGAGGATCTGATGCCACCTTTTGCATGTAAAAAAGACTTGTTTTTCTGAAATGAGAAGGAGCTATTGGGGCACACTAAAAAATTAATTCTACCTTCAGTCGACAGAGCTTGCTCATTTAATATTTCCTTCTGCATCTTAAAGTGTTTGATAGAGAAATATTTTATATGTTTAAAAAAATTGTTAATATTATGTATTTTCACTAGAATCTGTATAGAGTAATGGTATGTATTTAGTGGTAGAATTATTCAAAAGGAATTAAGAATTGCAAGACAGCATTTTTGTCATAAGAAGTAATGTATTCCTTGACAGATGTTGGTATCTTTGTGCTTGATACGACATTTAGCAACTTCTTCCTCACATAGGAATTACCTTAACATTATTGACTCAGGCAGGAGTTTTGTATTGGGAATTTCTAGTTTTGTATTCTCTAAACACTCATGAGCATGATGAATAAAGGTTTCCTCTCTCTGATGGGTATCCTGTGTTTTATGATCAACGGAGTTGTTAATTTGGTTGTGACATTGTCTTTTTTTTATTTTCCTTGTAACATCAGTAATGCATTGAGATGATGTCAGTGACTATGTGTCACAATGTAGGAGATTAATGCTGTTCAGGTGATGTTTGGTGAACAGCAAAGAAATACATGAATCTTAAAATTATGTTTCTTAGGGAAACAGATTTCTTTCTGTTTCCATTAAGGGCAATCTGCTCAGATGCTTGGGTATCATCATCAGCTGCCTTTATTTGCTCCCAGTTTGTCAAATCCAGATTTCACAGCAAAATCCACAGCATTTATGCAAGAGCACAAAGCAAATGGCAGCTGCTCTGTCTGGGCTGCTTAAAGCAGACTAAGCTGCAGTGAGGTGTGCTGCCAGTGGCCACTGGCCTGAAGAGACCGAACAGTGAACTTCCCTTTGACTGGTTATAGTCTGATATGCCCTGTAAGTCTGAAATGAATCAGAAGCTGATCTGTGGCTGTGCTCCTTAGACGAGCAGCTGAATGGAGGGGCCAGACAGGGCTTAGATGCTTCAACTGTTTGTAACTACAGTCCAAGATGCAGTCGCAAAGATGCCTCTACATCTTGGCTTTCTTCCAAATAATATTTTCTAGGTTTTCAGGCATTCTACTGATGCCATCTTTGAACTTAAACACCCATTTGGTTCTTTTTTTACTTATCCAGTCTCCCTTTTCAGATGGTCTGGATGGATGCTGAGAGAGGGCACCCTGATTTCTGCAGGAAATTGTATAGTCCGCTTCTCTAATACAAAATCCAACAGAAACAGCCCACGCCTGTAGGAAAGCTTCAGTGAAGACTGAAGGAAATGACAGCTACCCCCTGCTGAGAGCTCATCAAAGGAATTTCTAAAAGTGAATAAATAGGTATCTCAGAGACCTGTGGCTTTCCCTTCTTGTTGCTTGGCTTTCTGCCTCTTTGTGCTGTCAGGCATGGACTGATGATCTATATTCAGCAGCTTTCTTCCACATAATGTCATTTTTTGAGAGGAAGCACAGCACTGAATGACCTTTCCATCTCTCAGCTGTGCATGCAAGTATCTAGTCAGCAAATATTTGATGTGATGTATTTGGAGATGACCTTGTGGCATATGTTTGAGTTGACAGTGGCAAAGGAAAAGAGTTGTTTCCTCCACTTGACCCCACAGAGGGCATTAGCTGGCTCCTGGGATCCATGCCAGATCCAAGTGCGTGGGGGAAGCACAACTCTATGTCATTTTCTACCACTGATAAGCCACAATAAGGCATGTATTTTGGAGATTATCCCACTTCTTTGCTGATTAAAGTCAAGAGGCAACCTGAGGTATGTGATAATCACTCAGAAACCCACTGCCAGGTGCATCTTGTGGTTTAAGCAGATCATGCTCTTTCCTTCTATAGTTTTTGGAAGCTGTAGCAACAGTTGGGTGGTGTCATTGTTGTGGGAAGGTGGGATGCCCAGAAGAGCCTTGCCTGAAGCACGGATCCAGCCATTCAGAAGTGAAGGTGGCTTTAATAAAGAACTGGGCTGGCCGCATCATGCTGCATCTGTTCCTCCTGCTTCTCAGGTCTGCAGCCCCTGCCAGGCTGAGCTAACTTGATTGTCCCCAGGATGAGATTACTCAAAGGTGATTTTTTTCTTTTCCTACTGTGACAGGTGATGGGAACTGACTCTTCACCTTTGGAGTCATGCTGATGGAATAGGGTTTTCCTCAGAAAGCTAAAGATAGTATCTATTACCCAGGAACCATAATTGTGTTTGTGTTATGTATCTCTTCCTGGCTCATTTTCCTACATTTGTATGTTGAATCACCAAGTCCCTGCTCTGAGCAGGTGCTCTCAAGCTGTTCTGTTTGGATGTTGTGAGAGCACTGGACAGTCATGGGGGATCTATGACAGTGAGAGCAGCTCCTGGCTCTGTGGGGACACGTGCAGGTAGAGATGTTTGATGGGGTGCGCAGTGCCAGTTCCCTTGAAGGACAATGTCTCATGCTGGCTTTTTTTGTCTCTAACTTTGAAGCAGTGTCTGTATCAATGTTGATAAGGATGTATCAGTATCAGAACAGCAAGACAATTTTAATTTTCAAAATGAACTTCATGTCAATTTATCGATCACATTTAAACCAGCAGTGGCAATGCCTAGAAGAGGATCTGTGAAGGAGCTATGGGTTATGTACGATATCTAGACATGGTCCTGTTTTGTCTGCAGTTATGCAGCATGGTGGATAAGCAGCCCTGCAGTACACAAGCTGGGGAAGTCATCAGGAGGTCATGTGCAATGCATTAGAAGAAGTAAATCTAATGCTTACTATTTCAAAGACTGATTGCTGTCCTTTGATAAGCTTTTTCTATCATATGATGAAGCAATATGAGATGTATGGTATGTTGGGGTTAAATATGATTTTGCACTGATTTGATTTTTGTGCTGCATGCTTAATGACTATAGAAGGGTATGGAAGACCTTGAAAAGGAAAATAGTATGATACAGATATATTTAATAACAGATGAAGAGATATTAGTGTTTTGTAAGAGATCAATTTTCTTTTCTCTAAGGAAAATGACGCAAAGAGACTTTACAGTGACACAGAATACTAAACCTGCTCAATAAATCAGGTAATTGGTGATCAGAGCCAGGCATGCCCTTGAAACTCTCTTTCGTTGCCCAGTGCTACTCTTGCCTCAGTACTTAATGATAGTCAAAAGCCTTGAGAGAGAGCGCAGGGGAATGAGCCACCAGGCTGGACCTGTCCTCTTTCTCCCTGAGGAAGGGGATTGGTGGGGGAATATTTGTGTTTTCTTCTTCAGAGGATGAGAACAGTTCTGTAAAGTACCCCCTGTTAAGGACTTGCTCAAAGGCAGTGTGCATGTGCCTCTTGTCAGGTGGCCTGTAGAAATAAATGCTCAGTTGTGGGGAAAGTAGTCTAATGGTAACAAGTGAGCCACAAATCCACCTGTGTAACTGCATGTGCTGTGGCCACATCATTTTCAGTGTCTGTCAGTGGAAGTTTTGCCCCAATTTGTTCTCTGTTTCTCTTTTAAACAGCCATTCCACAAATGACTGCATGGAAAAGCTAGATTAAAAAGTCACATAAGCTGCTTTAGCAGCCATTAGTTTGAATACACTCAGGAGAGTAAACATTCATATGCTAAATCAATTCAGTAAATGGATACAGGTCACTGTATTAAGTGGACTAACGGATGCTCATGATACCAGATACCCTCAGCAAGCAGTGCAGGAACTGTTCTTTCTCCAGTACTTTGCCCTTACTAGAAACAGTCTGTTGAGGAAATTATTTGATTTTATCATTACTTCAAGTGGTTCCCTGGGTTAGAGATGGCTCTAGGAGATTTAACATTTCCCCAGAACAGGAAGGGCAGTGCTTGCTCCTAGGGAAGGAAGGTAGCCTGGGAGTTGAGAATAGCTGGGTGGGTACAGCTCCCTGTCTTGAGCTCATGTCACTATATGAGCATGCTTCTGGAGTGAGCAACAGCCTGGAAAACTAACAGCAAGACAAGCTGTCAGTGCCTTTCCCCTCCAGAGATGCCATGGCAGGAGAAAAGGGCTTTCCTATTGGTGTACTTTGCCAGTGCTGCTCAGCCAGTTGTGCTGAATAATCAATGATGGTCACAAACAGCAGCATGGGCAATTGGGTGCCCTGCAGTCCTTTGGAGAAGCGCTTGTCTCTGCTGTAGCATGTGGATATTAGTCCCAAGTCCTTTCACCGGGTGTGGTAAACCTGTCCTGGTGGGCCGTGTAAAAAGCTGTGTATGTACCCTGGATTCCCGTCTGCACGTGCTGGGTAAACAGAGGTTGTGGGCTCCTTATGGTAATGTGAGAGAGAATCAGTAATACAGTAGGAATGTTGACTTTGCATAAAAAGCAAAAATGAGAGATGCCAAGGGATTTATTTTTTATTCCAACAGTGACATTGTCACAGCATTGAAATTAATTGGGCTGAACAGATCAAATGGCCACATATCCTTAGGCCTCTGCCATGTATGCCTTCGTCACTGATTCTTCCCTCAGCAACACTTATGGAGTAGTAGATTGGATTCAACATTATTAATTGGGATAAATTTTGTGCATGTTATGTATGCTATTTGTGGTTGGCTGTACTGGGATTGTGCCTCCCCAATGCTTCCAGCAGCTACGCCCAGGCCTCTGGAAAAGACAGCCTGAAGATTCATGAGGCTGTGAGCCAGCAACAGGACCCTGGTCAAGTTGCATATTCCTCAATGTGTAGATCAGCTGTTTCATTACAATTAAAAGCAATATGCTATTGGTTTGATTTCAGTGCTGGCTTGAGCCGAGGATGAGGAAAAAGCTAGTGTTGTATGGGTCCGTTCCTATTCGTTCCATGGTAAAAAAGTAAACAGAAAGGTCCAGTGCTCTGGTCAGGGCACTGGCAGTGCTGAGGACATTAGGAAGTGTCTGGGCATTGGCCAAGCCTAAAACTTTAGAGCAGTATTGAAGAAATATTTTTTTCATTGCCCTCCACTTTTTGAAGACTTTTTAAGACAGGAAATATCTAAGGACAAAAATTCTTGGTTGAGGTTTTCTTGTGCCCCACTAAGGCTGCTCCAGTGATGGGAAATGCCATAGAGCAGCCTCAGAGGTGTACTAGCTGTGCAGCTTTCCTGGCTGTGGGTGTAGGATGTGGTGATACTTATTTTGGCCCTGTGGTGAAAAGTTGCGATTTCAGTGTTCTCTGGTAACAATAACATGGGACCAAATAAAGAGACTATGAGTTGGGAAGAAAAAGAGTTTCCATTTGCACATTAATTCTGCTCAGTTTTAACTATTTCTATGTTCCCTGCGAATGGATGTGCAGGTAGTGAGCTGTGATAAACCAGTAATGAGTTGTTTTCTTTGGAAGCTGCAATATCAAGGAAGCATACTACAAAGCCAGCATGGAACAGCGTGTGCCACTACACTGGAACAGCCTGAAGGCTTCCTCTGAGTTGATAAAGGCATAGCTTATGGGATGTCACTGCTGTGCCTCAGTCATCACAAATGCCCTCTGCAACCCCTCTGACTCACTTGCTACAGCAAGTGATTCCCATCACTGTCACACATGTAGTGGCTGTATTGTTTTTTTTACCTGGAAAAACACATGCTGACTCTTCATTATTACAGGGAGTGTCCTCGCTTGCATAATAACATTAATCTTTCCTCCAATTTCAAAGATTGGGCTTTCTTTCCTCTTTTTTTTTTTGTTCGTTTGTCTTGTTTTGGTTCGGTTTTTGAGAGTGGAATTGCCTTCCTCAGATGCCCCTGAAGCAAATTACAGAAACTGTAGTAATGATTAAATCTATTTGGTTTTTTGCTTGTTAATAATAAATAGAGAGCAAAATCTTTGCAGCCTTCATGTGGAGAGGCATGTGATTTCATACTGTAGCTATACCCTGCAGTATCATTGCAGAGCCTGAGAAGGTTAAACTAACCTGTGTTTCATGAGGAAATGAGAGCATAGATAATTGCTTAACTTGCTAATCTCTTTAAAAGTACCAGTGAGAAAGCTTTAAAAATTCTGTGGAATGAAAGTAAACAGAAACACTTTATTTCAAAGGGCCTAGTTATGAAAGCCAAATGATTTCTTTTTCTGAAGTGTGTAACCTACTTGGGATGCTTGTCCACCACTTACTGCAGGGGATTTGGTTCGAGTCAAAGGCATTGCTGAAGTCAAGAGTTGAATATTTTTGCAAATTGTAGTACAAGGAAACTGAAGAAACTTCTCTAAATATGTGTTCTTGTCCTTTATCTTTGTATCCCCTTCCTCTCTATGATACTGCTTCTTTCCTTGTGTCTCAGTGAGACTGGGGGCCCCTAAGGCAGTGACACTCTTGCTAAGGTCCATGAGGTGCTCAGTTTAGCTTCAGGAGGCTTGATATAAATACCTGGAGCTTATATTTCCTCCTGATATTTCCTGTGTTGATTACTGTCTTCTTGCTCCTTGGTTTTGTAGCCAGGAGTAGTTGAAAACATTTTGTTTACTCTTCTACTATAAAACTTGCCCAGAAAATAAAAGAAATTTGATGCTTCTCAGGGAAAAACATTCTGGAAGCAGGTTGAGGGTCTTGTTTGGACTCTGGATTTCATGCTTACAGCCAGCTTGAGCCTTCTGGTCTGCTTTGATATAGAACCTAGAACCTTACGATTGTTTTTTTCAACATGTTTGTTTATTTTGCTGAGATTTCATAGCTTCTTAAACAGGCACTCACAGAATGTTTCAGTAGTGGTCATGGCAGTTCACAAGAACATTTTCTGATTTGTCTCTTTTCCTTTGACTAGCTCTGTCTATCCTTTCTTTCCAATCTGTATTTAACAGATGAGTGTATCTCAGTAATGAACATTTGAGAATATCACAGTCTGTGTGTGTGGCAGTCCTCCAAGTGAAGGAGGAAAGCTCTGTGGGAAGAGCTCCTGGGTACTCATTTTACTGCTCAGCTTTAGGCATCTGTTTAATTGTTCCTAACAAGCTGAAGCAAATTGGACAGGCAGGCACAATCAGATATATTTTAATTTGCATTTCTATGGCATATCCCATGACAGGGTAGGGTACTGGCAGTTATTCTGTCCACAGAGAATGAGAAAATGCCAGGCTTGCTGGAGGTGGACTTCCTTTCTCTCCATGTGGTATCTTGAAAAGGGTAAAGGAAAGGCATGGAAAGACTGGAAGCTTTGTAAACGAAGTCTTGAGATGAAACTGTAACTTTAAGGGTGTTGCACCTGATAGTTGCTTCCTTCAGTTTGATTGGGTCATTTGGATTCATTTGTTGTTACATTCCTCAAGCAAACTAGCTGTTGAAAAAAGCTGGTCCAGAATAAGCACTGTTGCAGAGGCAGAAACAGAGCATAAACGTTAATGAGCAAGCATGTGATGTATAAATGTCTAAGTTAAAATTCAGAGTGAGCTCTGGCCCTGGGTGTACCCTAGCTGGCTGCAGTCAGCAGGACCCTGGGACCAGTTATGGGTGTCCCTGTTTGAATGTGGAAGACCTCTGCCCTATGGCAGCCTTCCTGAAAGCCCTCCTTTGATGCTGAGGATGTATTTATTCCTAAGGATATTGCCAAGCAAAAGGCAGGGCTCCTTGCAGTTGTTTTACTGAAGTCATTCCCGTCCCAGTTTTTGAGATTGTTTTAGCCCTTCTCCCTAGTGACTTATGATGATCCAGTAATGGTCCTCCCCTAGTTAAGGGAGATACCAGTTTTCCTGGTGAGGGTCACACAGGGCCTGCAAAGCTGTCCCGGGAAAAACAGTGTAAATTTGATTCAGAAAAATTATGTGATTTTCAGTGTTAAACATGTGCAAATATAGCCAGGATAAAGGATCTGCATGAGCACCCCTGGTCTCTTGTTATGTTTTTTGGGATGGCTGTTTACGAGAGTGAGCACTGTAACTAGTCTACCCATGTGTGGTAGACTAATAGCTCACGTGTCCTAGGTTTACAAAAAGCTACTGGAGTTCACTGGTGAGGTGATCTGTTTATATGCTCTAAACAGCTTAATATCTCTTATTTTTTTAAGTGTGGGAATATTTCTAGGTTTTTTCTTTTTTTTAATGACTTTTCCTGCGTAGTTAACTGGAGTCAACTTGAGGTTAAAGCTAATTTAAACTGGAAGCTATATTTAGCATTTATGGTGCTGAAAGGATTATAGGAAAATAGATGCTACATAAGTGGCCATAATCTTCTCACAGTTTGTGATACTTGAGTGGCAGAGAATGGGGTGCCAATCTGAGATTAAAAATCTAATTTTAGGGAGCTAACACGAGTCACATTGAAGCAAAAAAGGTGAAGACGGATTAAATTTTCTGGACTTTATTTTTTAATTGGGCCTTAGACCTGCTTAAGACCTTGCAATCCGAGCTTTAACCAAATCTTATGATTCTGAATTAGGTACTATTTCCATACACCTATTTCGTAAATCAAATGAGACACTTCAGTTACACCTCTGATGGAACAGCCAGGATACATATTCAGAGGTTGATTTTTTGACACTGCTTGAAGTTTGACAAGCCACCTCTGTGCTATTATTTTTGATTACTGGAGGCAGGACTTAATCAGCTCCTCTTCTGTGTCACTTCCGTCATGACACTGACAAGACAGCCCAGCCTGGGATGTGAGGAAGCAATGCAGATTGCAGGTCTGCAGCGCCAGTAGTACCCCTTGGTCACAGTACAGTCACCTTGCCTGAAAAGACCCAGTTCATTTCTTTTCCACCACCCGGAGAAAAAAAAAATAACAAAAAAGAAGAAATAGATGTGTTAACAGTGTGAACAGGGATGCTGTTTGCAGTCCTGGCCGTATGGCTCTGTCAGGAGGTGGGTTACTTCTGAAAAGAGACACAAACAAATTTTAGGCTGGGAAAGTCCCATCACTGCATTGTAAATGAGCCACCTTCTTTGAATTGTCGGTGCAACTGAGAAAGGACTAGCTGCTAACACATAAACACTGTAGGGAAACGGTGACTTGAGGAGAGATAATGCACGTCACTGGCTTACTGATGCTTGCTTACAGTACCTGGGACTTACTGCACCTTCTTTCTGTTATATTCAGTGGCTGCCAGCAGGAGGACAGATGGATCTTGCATTCTCAGTGTGACGAAAATGTGAGCAAATTCAGCATCTGGAAAGTATCTGAACCGGGGTCCCTTTTATTCCTGCTTGTCTGTGGGCTTTAAAATAACAATTAAACCCTCTTAATGGGATTTGTGTACCATATGGCACCTTCGTCACAGGATGATGATTCTTTCTTGTTGCTATCATGTCATTTGTCTGCATCTACATATAGTCTTCAGCCAGAAAAAACAACATGCACCATTTATAAAGACACCCAAAGAGAGCTCACCATCTCTTTGGATAATTATTTATATGTCTGATCTGAGGCATAGTGTTCTCTTGTGGTGGTGAGTCAATAGAATAGACTTCAGTGGTGCTATGGTTTACCGTCAGTCAGCAACTGAGCACTACCCAGTCTTTCACCACTTCCTCCCTTGTCTGGACAGCAGGGAGAATTGGAAGAACAAAAGTGAGAAAACTCATGGGTTCAGATAAGACAGTTTAATGGGTAAAGCAGAAGCCACATGCACAAGCAAAGCCAAACAAGGAATTAATTCACTACTTCCCATTGGCAGACAGGTGTTCAGCCATCCCCAGGACAGCAGGGCTCCATCACATGTAACAGTTACTTGGAAGACAAATGTCATCACTCCAAAAGTCCTCCCCTTATAGTCCTCCCCCAGCTTTATATGCTGAACATGATGCCATGTGATATCCCTTGGGTCAGCTGGGGTCAGCTGTCCCAGCTGTGTCTCCTTCCAGCCCTTGTGCACCCACAGCCTACTGGCTGGTGGGGTGGGGTGAGAAGCAGGAAAGGCCTTGACTCTGTGTAAGCACTGATCAGCAGTAATGAAAACATCCCTGTGTTAGCAGCTCTGTTTTCAGCACAAATCAAAACCTTAGTCTCATACTAGCTACTGTGAAGGAGACGAACTCTATCCCAGCTAAAACCAGCACAAGTGGCAAGCTCAGGCCTCTGAAATGTTATAGCAAAAAGAAATTAATAAATGCTCAGTGCAGGATCTAAGCATAGACTACTGGGTAATAGGATGCTGATGTTTCAGCTCCTGAGTTCCTTTGTTTTGCTTATTATACTTTCATTTCTGCTGGTAATGAGTTCTCAGAACAACCACAAAATGACAGCAATAACCAGTTTTATTATTTACTCAATATAAGATACACTAAGTTATTGCTTGTCCTACTGATGCTCGCAATGCTCACTTTTCCTTTCATTTCATCCTAATCTTATTTCAAAGCATTGAGTTCAGTCAGCAGTAGTTACACAGCTGTTTGCTGGTAGATGGAAGCTTTAATTATGGTCAATGCCGTGGGATTAATGTTTCTAATTTCAGCTGCTGAGTAGGTTTTCACTGAAGTCAAGTCTCTTGTGTTTTTCCACTGATGTTTCTGGTCTAAGCTCATCGCTGCTTCATGTGTTACATTTACAAGTATGGCTGCTATATACCTTTGATTTTTAATGCTGTCTATAGGTGATAGTGGCAGAGGTGCTCGTACCTGCTTAGACAGACGGGAGGCATTATATAGATTGGAAGAGCAAAATGTGTGTGTGTGCAGTGCCTTTCGGTGTGCAGTTTCCTCTGGAGAGCCCTGCCTCTGAGTGAGCAGAGGGACCATAAAAGACCCGATGCGTCTTAACTTTTTAAACAAGTGAAGCTGGCTGCTGCGACCCCCTTCAGCAAGCACACTGGGCTCAGATCTGGCCGTGTCTGTGGTGTGCTCCACTTTCTAAATGCTCTGTGGATGAGTTTGAAGAAAACAGTGAAACATTTCAAAATAGTTTTGGGCTGCATGTAAAGGAAAGCTTTGTTAGAGTCACGAGGGGTGAGCACTGTCTATTCAAGAACACAAGGTTAGACTTGGTATGCTTTAGTCCCATCCCAGGTACCCTATTGTTTTTTAATTTTTTTAAATTTTGTTGTTGATTTGCCAAAATAGAGTTGCTAATGGCCACCCTACTGCTGAGGCAATTGCTCATTCCTACCTTCGGAATAGATCACAATCTCTCAAACACCTGCTATCGAAATCCTAGCTGATTGTTAGGGCTGACTGCCTGCATCAGAACAGGACATAAGGGTGTCAGAAAATGTAGTTCACAAACAAGTAATTTTGCTCAGCTGACAGGGTTCTTATTGTCTTGCTTACTTTCATGTAGCCTGGAAGTCACTGCATTCACTCAGTTGCTCCCAGGGGACACCAGGTTAAAACCTCATTCCAAGTGAGTACTTTTTCTTCCCTTTTTGTATACTTCTGCTCCAGTACCCTGTGAAAGGAAGAAAAAACATACTTGGGGTAATACAAGATAAAGGAACAACTTCAGAGACTGTGAGATCATTTAGTCTGACCTTCCATGTATGGCAGCCTAACATGTTTTAAGTTCCTGTGAGATGCCTGTCACTACACATAGCTGTTTTTGGGACTGCAACATAGATGCATCTATTAGAACAAGCAAGGTGTAGATAAAAAGATTTCCTGTTGAGAAGGAGCAATGATTATTCCACCTGATGCCTCTCTCTGGTTATCTCATGCATGTCAGAATTGGGAACACTTTCCCTCTATCACCCCTTCTCCCTGACTATGAGGCCAGTGTGGCCCTGCAGTGCTAACCCTGCATCCTTGCTAGCCATAATGCCTCTAGCATCATTTGAGCCTTCATGGGAAGATCACAAGCATGTTGAGTACAGTTTAGGCAGTCCTGTTCCACCAAGAGTTGAGGAAATTTAGGTATGCACTATGCATACCTGAAGGGAACTAAGGGTTCTCAGCTTACAGAGCTAGGAAGGACAGTCATAATCATGTAGTCTGAAAGTAGGCTAAAGGTGTATCTTCAGAGCTATCTGTCTTTGTCTAAAAGGCTACAAGTCATGGTGGTTTCAGTACTTCCCCCGATAAGCTGTTCCTGTCTTTCATTACTGCTAGGAAATTTTCCCTAATTTCATGGTTTTATCTAGTTTAAACTTTTATTCATTGGATCTTTGTCAGCCAGATTGGAAAGCTTGTCACATGTATCTTCCCCAAGTGCAACTACCTACACAGTGTGATGATGGTACATCCATGCTTTCTTTTCAGTGAGCTGAATATGATGAACTCCTTACCTACATCAGAAGGCTTGGGTTTGGGTTTTGGTGTTTTTTTGTTAAAGCCAGAGAATTCATTTGTGACATTCACTTGACATCTGTCCAGTGTTTTCAAATCCTCTTTCAAATTCAGATACCAGGACAGGACTCAGTAACCTAGCAGGGGTTTTGGTGGTGCAGCCCACAGATACTAGAATCCTTCATTATTTCTGCTTCATAATATATTTTTTCTTTTTCCTCTACATTCAAGAACCTCATTAGTTCTTTTTGCTACAGCATCGCCTAGACAGCTTACATTGAGGCGATTATCTTTAATGACCCCTAATCCTTTTCTGAGCTCTGTTTTTCAAAGCAAAGTCTTCCATTGTGTAAATGTAAGTGACTGCCATACTTGGATTTCAAACACTTGGTCTTACCGAAATACATTTTGTCAGTATACATCTATTTACCCAGGTGTCTCAGGTCATCCTGTAATGATAACCCATCTATCTCAGTTAATAGTCTACAAAATTGTATGTCACCTAAATACGTGACTGTAGCACAGAGAAGCAAAAAAAAAAAAAATGGATTGAGAAAAAGTCTCTCTCTTAAAAATGTCCCTGTTTGGTGGTATGTGCCTACCAATTGTATTTTAAGGTCTGCTAGTAGCCTAGGGTTTAGTCCATAGAACGTTATGTGCTAATTCCATAGAAGGTGTGATTTGTTATATTTTATTCATCCATGCTAGTATCTTGGAGAAATTCAGGTGTTCATTAGCCTTTGCATTTTTTTTCTTAGAAGAAAGCATCATGATTCAAATTTCTTCCCTTCTAGTCAAGTCAAATCAATCCTAAATTGCTTGTTCTCATTTTCTACCCCTTCAGCTGGCAAAACCTTGTGGGTTTTTTTCTGCAAAGGGAATAGCATCAATAGGGAAATGGAAGAGTTTTGCCTAATGGCTCTCCTGGGCAAGAGAAGATGTGTGACTCACACCAGGTGAAGGACAGATGGATTTGAATCCCTCTACTCCCAGATGAGTGCTATTGCATAAGAACATATCTTTTGGCTATAACAGTGATTTCTTGCTCATTGTATGAAAAGCTAGGCTTTGAATCACCTAGTACCAGGTTTTGAATCCTTGCTGAAAACAACAAACTGCAGGGAAGCGGCTCAATGTGGTGATAAAGGGCAAGCAGTCAGAATATGAAAAAGACCCCCTCTTCTTTTCAACTTTATAGTCTGTTTAAGATGTCTTTCCTTACCTTGTGTGTGGATCCTACGTTTAGGGGAGAGCTTATGTACCAAACTTGGGCTTGGGGATTACTCTGCAGGAGCTGTATATATTGCACGTCTGTGCCAAGTACCTTGGTATGTAGTCTCTTTGTAGATAAAGGGCTAACTCACTAAATCAGCCTATTCTCTTGTCTCCATTAAGTTTTTTCTTTGTTAGTTATTTCAAGAAAGTTGAAACCTTTCCAGTGTAGGAAATGCAGCATTTGATCTATATATCAGAGGTGCTATTGAGTGTGATATCTAGGACATGCTGCCACTCAATGTCATTGCTGGGACAGAAGCATAACTACAAAGTGCCAATCAGCTTTGAGGTTTCAGTGAGTCTGGTTCAGTAGTGAAAGAGCTGACAGGTATTGCCATCAAAGCAGTAGTTTTGTCTTCCCTTTGCTTAACGGCACTTTCCCTGCCCCATCTATAGTTAATAACATCTTTAAGCTTCTGCATGTACAGCTTCTTTTCAGCAAAATCTCTCATCTAATGTGATATAATATGATTGCAAAACTGCCTGTATTTGAATGTTGGGTCAGCTTGTGGAGAGAGAAATTAAACACCTCCTTGTGTAGTTCAGTAGAACGAACCTTAGGCAGTGAACACAAATCATTGAGCACCATGAGGGGGAAAAACTGTTACCTCACTATTCACCAAGAAAATTCAAATAGTGATTTCTCCAGCAATTACAGCTTCCAACTACTGTTTGCCAAAATGCAGTTTGTTTGCCCTGTCAAGATCTAAAGCACATTGAAAATTTAGCACTCTTGCTATTAAGACTTGATAGTTTGCTCCTTGCTTCCAATTGCATAATTTTCTTTGCTGTTTTCCATAAGAAAGTGAACTGATGCTGTCACCATTTGAGCCCTTTCTTTTAAAGTAAGGTTTGTAGGGCACAAATATTTGTCTTCCGACAGTCACATTTTTGTACTTCCAGTTAGAAATAATTATTTTTAAAACTTATGATAGCACTATATAAAGATGTTAGACCTTGCTTTATAGCTACACAATTATTTTTTACATTCCTAAGAACAAATTGTTATTAAAAGGAAGCACATTTTCTACCATTAGAAACCTAATGAATGAAGTATTTTGCTCTGAAGCGTATTTCTGAAAACAGTGTTTGATTAGCTTACATTAATTTTGAACCTGGGCTAATTAAAAACAGATTCTTTTTAGAGCAGGTAGTTGAATCTGCATCTGAAATACTTCTCAACATGAAATCAACATTTAGGTGAAAATTCTTAGTTGTATTAACTATTACTGTGGGCCCATCTCAAGGTAGCAGTTCAGTTCCCCTTGCCTCACCTCTCTGTCACTGTTCAGAGGAGTCGTCTCTAATCAGTGTGTAGGGGGTTGAGCCCTGAGTTTGTCTACTGCTCATATGAACAAAATTTGTAGCCCAGCACAGCACCTTTACTCAGCCCGAGCTCTCCTTTTCTGACAGATCTATGATCTGATGTTACATTCTGAACAAAACCTGCTTTGGAAAACTTCATACATTGCTAACACCGGAAAAAGTCCTGCCTGTGGAAATCCAAGGGTCTTAAAGAGTTAAAAAATAATTCTTAAGTCTTGTGTGTGCAATTTTAATTGTATTCATAATCATTCAAACTTGCATCTTATTGAGATCTTAGAATTGCTGTGCTTTCTGTTGCTGTTATTATTGGATACTTTTGTCTTTTAATAATGTGCAAGAGATTACCTTACACTAGCAAATTTCCAAGCAGCACCTAAACCAGATCTGTGGGGGTGAGTGTTCACCATTTAAAAAGTCTTATTATTTTACATAATCTTAATGCAACAGGTCCATCTTCCCTTTTTCTCTGCAGAAAGTGGAATGCCTGTTTTCATAGCACCTTCTGTCTACTGTGTTAGCATGTCCAGGGTAGCTCATACAGACCATAGACTGTAATTCTCTGATGAATAGTCACCAAGTGTGAATATGTGTACAAGGCAGATAGTACAAAATAGTTTTGCATTTTAACTTCAAAATGCAAACTCACAGTATCATAGGCTGAGGTGTGAGTCTCCACTTAGCTATCCTTCCAAGTGAAACCAGTGATGACCAGAAATTTAAGTGAGACATGACAGCAAGGGTAAGTACTTGTGACTAACACTTGCTGTCATCATATTATAAGGACCTTACATTACAGTTGAGTCTCTGTATCCCAACTTGGTGAATCATATCAGTCATTAGCACTTCTGTCCATGCTTAGGGATTTGGCAATGCTTTTTTCCCTGTGGTGACAAAACCAGCTCACTTCACTGTTTTACAGTAATGTGATTCAAAGTAGTGAGATGACAGACTAGGGGTGAATTTGCAGTGCAAATTCTTCCCCTGACCCTAATCCTAAATCAGTTTGTAATGCCATCACCAGATGTGCTAGAGATGCTAGGAAAAAATCATCAGAAAGTGTATGGAGCATATGAAGAATGTGTGCTGCAGAAAAACTCAACTCTCCTATATTGAACTGTAGGGTGTTTGTAAGTGTGGGCAGTGCAGGGAAGCTGAGTCAGCAAGACCTTGATTTGCAGCATTATTGAGGACACAGCAACTTCATTTGGAGTTGTGGGTGTTTAATAGCCTTGAAAATAGGACTGCAAGAGATGCTGTTTAAGGCATTTCTGTCTGCTGGAAGAAAACCTGAAGAAATTACGCCAATTGTGTCTAGGGTAAGGAGGAAAAATTGCTTTCTATTTCTACTTCTGAAGTCTGTTTTTCATCCGTGCATCAAAATATTCATTGTGAGGCTAATATGCAAAATCAGACTTCCTGTAAAGAGGGGTAGTAGGGTGTTGTGGTAGTATTGGATATAATACTGCAAATCATTGTGTGTTAAGAATGGTTGGATACTGTCTCAACTAAGGAGAGGCATGTTTTCCTCTTCTGTCTTGATCATGATCAATCGTCCAAACCGTCCCCAACAAATGCTGCAATAACGAATGCGAAGTACCCTGAAGCGCCATCTAATTATTTTTAAAAGTGCTCTTGTCTTTAGTGACAGGACAGGTATTAATCAGTGATGTTCAGACTGGCTGTGCTGGCTTAAGCTGAGTTTCTGAATGCACCCAAAGGTTATACTTTTCTTCTTATTTTATGGGGGATTTTTTGGGTAGTAGGTGGGATATTATCTGCATGGGAATGTTTTCCAGTCCTTGTGTAATACCCTGGGCTGTACTTTGGTCAGGGTAATATACAATCTGTTTGTAGCCATCTGGGATTCTCCAGAATGTGGAAACTTAATGGGGTTTTGCATAACCTGCTTCAGCATAACCACTTGAGATATGGGACCTTTTTGTGACAGGCTTTATCAGGATGGCAGCAGATACTTATTGGCGAGCTCTGGAAAGTCAGCAGCGCCAGAGGGCACCGGGCCAGCACCGTTCTGGTGAAGGCTGACTGTGCTAAGCATAAACTATGTAATTAACTGGAAGTGTGTGTTTGGCTTCTTAATACACTGCAGTTTGCTTTCAGACATTTTTCTGAGGGACAGTACGCTTGTTGGTGCACTTGTAAGAAGTTGTCAGCCATTTCTTAATGTGGATAAATTACTGGTAAGAGCTAGTTCTACCTAGAAGAGAATTTTTGTCTTGGTGGCCACTTCCTGTTTATTATGTTTATTTCCATCTCTTTTTTGTTTGTTTCAATTTGAGATTATCCACCATCCATTAAATGATTATCCACCATCCAGCAACCTATTTCCTCCGCTCTTTCTTAGGAAGTCAGCACCCAAGGCATTATGAACTCAGTTTGATCAAATGCTTCATTTGCATCTCTTTACTCCTTCAAGAGCCTTTGTAAGACATATGAAGAAGCCCCTAGGCTGGGACAGTTATGGACCTGACTGGTTGAGAAGCAATCATTTAAGGTATCTGAACCCCTGCTTCAATAAGGCTGTCTTTGGTCTCCTCACCAGCTACCCGTTCTGAGCCAGCACTCTCCTATTGTGTTCAAGCTTTTCCTTATGTTTGATTATCCCTGTGGCTCTTTTCTAGCTTATCTATATGCTCATTGAGTTGAAATGACCCAAACTATGCACCCTATTCCATAAAAGTGAGCACAGTGGCTTTCAAGTGGTGTGACCATGCGTCCTCTATTTGTTTGCTATTCTGTTTTTAGTGGCTTTTAGCATTCTGCTGGGATTTGTCAGTATGACCCCGCTGACAAGTGAAATGATGATTTCAAGACCTGCCCAGGTCTCTTTCCTGATAATTACAGATTCAGAGCCTGTCACTGTAGATACTTACTTAAAGGTAATTTTGCCCCCATACACATTATTTTGAACTTATCACTGAGAACATTTTGTCATCTGCTCACTTAATAATATGGGTACCTAAGATGTAAGTCTTAGCTGTCCACTTTAGATGTGATTACTCTGAATAATTTTGTACTGGTGTTATTCACTGCTCTGTCAGCTTTTTTTGTGACTCTGAGCCTCACAAGCCCCAGAGCACTTCTCTGAGTGAGACTCTGCTGGTTATCTTGCAACAAAATGGCATGTTTTTCCTCTTTCTGGCCAGGAAGGGAATGTCCTTTCCACCCGCTGATTGTTTAGCTTCCAGGATTGCGCCATCTACCCTTCTGTAACCTGTATACAACTGTTTTTCCTTACCCTTTTGTAGCCCATACACAACCATTTTAATATGTTGGGAAGCATCGTAGGCACAAATCAGCTTTTTCTTTGGTTAGCTTCAAAGGCTTTTTCACTGTCAATGCTTGGAAATGAACCGTGCAATCCCTGTAGGAAACAATTAGGTTTGGCTTTTTGTACGCACAAACTCTTGTATTCTGTGCATCATGCCTATATTTTTTTTGCAGAGATGTCATTCTGAGACATATCCTGTAGTAACAGGCAATATCAACAGACAGTTTTTCAGCCTGTAGGCAATGTGAGCAACATGCACAAATGCAAATGGTTAAAATGGACATTTCTGATAGTTAAAAATATATATGAATTCTGTGAATTATACAATGAATGGCTTTTTAATTGTTCAGACTCTTTAGTCACACTGATTCAGTGATTGTTCTCGCTCACGTAGAGTGCAAGGGAATTTAATAGCGGATATGAAGTTAATTTTTATTCTTCTGACATTTTTAGAACAGAATTGGACCCATCCTTCTCTTTAGTTTTTGCTCAGTGTTTGATAAAAAGACGAATGTTTTTATGATGGAGTATGAGCTTGTTGATTTTCCTGGTAAGCAGCAGCTGCAAAATCTGAAACAGTTTAGTGTCTGACAAAGCTGAATGTCACAAACCAATTCATTTGAATAGAAGCCAAGCTAATATTCCTTATTGGGGTAAAATGCCCACTAAAATAGTTTTATAGAATTAGAATGGCAGTTTTCATCCTGGAAATTTGGGAACTCCCATTTTGAGTGCACTGAAAATGTGTTGTTCAATGAACAAGCTATTTATGCAGACATGTGGTGTGATACTGGATATACCTTTAATCTTTTAGTAATCCAGACATTACCATATGGACAAACTGTACAGATTGCTTTGAGGAGGTCTCACTGGATAAAAGAATACCCTGCTTCAGTTAATTTGCTGAGCTTTTATGTTAGTTTAAAAGGAAAAAAATGCTTTCCAGCATGTAGTTTATTTGCAATGACGTATAAAATGAAACTGATGACAATCAACACAGGATTTTAAGGCAGCTTGTTTGACAAGCAGCTCATGATGGTTTGGACAGTTATCTGGAGGGCTTACTTTTAGTACTTTATTGCTTGTAGCCAATGCATGGCCTTTCCAATGTAGAACCACTTTTGCGTACACGTCAGAGAATGCACACAGTTTCCTCTAGAGTTTTGCTTTCAGTGATGCACTTGCATTAATTTTGCTCAGTGCTGTAATGGGTTATTTAGTTTTGTTATCAACTTCTGCTTTCTCAATCTTCTGTCCTGTGAGGAACTGCCATATTCCTCCTCTGTAGTTCTCATTTCCCAAGGCATATATAAAGGCATCCACCGTAGGCACAGTCTTGGCAATAACAGCAGGAATCTGTAGTGAGACACAATATTTATTAACAGGAAAATGAACTGAAGCCAATTAGCTGATTTCAGCCTAGTCTCAGTTTCCCTTTACCGAACAAATGCCTGTCTCCAATGCCAGTAGTTTGCTACTCCCAGAGAGATGACAGGTAAAAGCAATTTAGACAGTTGGAGGCACTTGCTCAGGAAATTGTAGTCTCCAGGAGAAAGAATTTAGATCAGCATTGCCTGAAACTGGGATATTTCAGTTGAGACTGAATACAAACACTTAGGAGGAGTGAAGGGTGTGCTGTGGACACGTTCTGATGGGTACGTGTGCTGATACTTCTAACACATTTTATGTGGGATACTGAATTCCTAAGTACGGACATGCATTTGGTGACCTGAAACTGAGCTGAGTCCTGGGGACTGAATGAAAGTTGAAAGGTTTGATGTGAGTCCCAGAGGCAGCTTTGGAGCCAGGACTTGTAGGAAAAAGGAGAAAAAAGGAGGTGGCATAGTGCTAGCAGAGATCAATTGTAGCTTCCCTGAGGACAGAGAAGTATTAGCAAAATGAATGAGACAGTCTCTTCAAAATCGAAAATATGGAGCTGGTACTGACTCTGGGAAGGGCAGGAAAAGCTCCTATGAACCATGAAGCAGTACAGGCTACAGACACCTGAGAGCTAAAGAAAAGCCCTTGACTTCTGAAATTGTTATTTGATCAAAGCATTACTATAATGCCCGTCATATCACTGGCTTAGCTGTTTTGCCTTAAAGCGGTAGCTGAACAGAATGTTTGAGGAAACAATCTACTCATTATATATGTTATAACAACTAAACCCATTTGTGAGTAAATTGCTACCGTTCCGTAGGAATGGAGAGAGGAGAGCAAGGGGAATGTCACTGCTCGAATTCCCTCTGGTGGCACAGACATACCATGCGGTATTTTGGTGAAATGAACATCACGTTTTCAACTGCTGCGTAGAAGCATAAAAGGCAATAAGGGCCCCAGCAAATGACCAGCGTCTTCAGTGGTAAACCAGTATTAAACTGAAAAACAAGAGCAATACATTTCTTTGTGTTTCACAATTGCACACTGCAACAAGCAATTAGAACAGATCCTAAGAGACCATGGTTTGTGCTCAGCAGCAGGAGAGGATCAGCCAGCAAGATATGCTATATCATTGCTGCTTTGCTGTTGAAGTCAGAGCGAGTGCAGCTCCTCCTGCATCATTGGCTGCCTGCAAGCCCCAAAGCCCTGTTTCGGAGGGGTGGCTGTGGAATGGAGTTGCCCCTGGGCAGAAGTGAAAAGCACCTTGTGGCAGATCAGTCAGATCAATGCATGCGCTAGACATAGAAGCCATGGCTGGCAATTGCTGCTGAGGAGGAAGGGCAGTGTGGAAATTTTAAAACAGATAACAAAGAATGACATTTTGCTGACTTCTTAGAGGGTCTTGCAAGCAAACAAATTGTGTGAAGCCTACTACAGCAGTGCAACAGATCCATATAGTGTCATTTGTGTTGTGGTAGTATGATTCTTCTGTCCTTTATGCTAGGGCCTTATCCATGGTGTTCACAGCCAGCTGTTCCCATGTACCTTATGTTAATGATAGGGAAGTGATAATTTAATCCTTAAATTTTCTGCATTGTAACTAGTCTACACAGCTAGAGAATATTGTAGGAAAGAAATGACACACTATTGCACAGACACACTGGAAAAAAAGGCAGTAGACTTATAATAATAAACACTGAGAACTGTTCAACTATTTCTCGTAGAGGGTACATGTATTTATTCCAGGCAGCTACAAACCAGTCTGCCTGTCTCTTTGCTGGTATAACATCTCCCTTGAGAAGTGACTGTCTTTACTGAGTGCAGGGGTCAGGCTGTGCCTGCCAACTCTGCATAGTGCCCCAGACTGTAGAGCCTGCACCTAAGGAAACAACTCACATAATCACAACATTACATTCCCATAAACCTGCCACACCAGAGCAATTCCTTTGTTTCCAGCTCATAAAGATTTCTGAATTTCCTCAGCCAAGTGAAAACACAGCATGTATAGGAAGGTCCTTCTTCCCTCAGGGCATGCCTGCATCATTCCTTTCAGTGCTGACGTTCTGGCTGACTTCCTCTGTGACAAGCTAATGGCCTGTAGCAAAGCAGGAAATAATGATCCTTCCTGAGCAGTTTCTCTAGGTAAATATAAACATGCTATTAGTGAATATTCTCTGTGCTGCCTGTTTGTTTTATGACAAGAGTTGGACTTTTGTTGGTGGAGAGGAATCCTCAGGGTCACTAGCCTGACCCCATCTTTGATGGGGAACTCGTTAAAGAGCTAGGCTGGGACAGATGTGGCTGGCTGGTCAAATCTTGAAATCTCTAAGGATGAGATTCCCACTAACTTTTTGGGTGTTCCCATCTGTGTTGTGCTACTCTTCTACTCAAGTAACAACGCTGGGGGGTTAGCACAGAGGATAAGACAAACCGTCTGTGAAAAAAGTCATTTTTTGAGGACTTTATCTCTAGTGGATGCAGCCCTATTTTGGCAAGACAGGTGCAGGGCTGAGAAAACTTTCTTACCTTATAGTGCCCAGCTTTCTTGAACTTCTGCTGTATGGACTGATAGGCTGTCAGCATGATGAAACCCGGGATCATGAAATTGAAAATGGACAAAGCAAAAAGGAATGTGATGTAGTTTCTGGAAAGGGTGAGGAGGGAAAAAAAGAGGTTGTTAATTCCTCTCTAGGGCATCTCTGTAAACTTGCTGTAAATATTTAGTTGTTTGTTTGGTTTTTCTTTTTTTAATTGCTCAAACCAGTTTTGCCAACATGCTTTTGCTGGAGGCTGGTTAAGTTATGCCATGCTGTTGTGTGTGGGACTGATTGCATTGTAGAAAATCATAATGGGTGTTTGGTTTCTAAACCCAAGCATCCCTACTCGGACATCTGTGCTGAACTGCATAAAACCAGAACCATTCTGAAAGAGTTTTAAGTCCTAAACCCAGAAAAGATACAGCTTCTGGATGGGCAAGGGAGTAGCAGAAACCTGAGCACAGCAAAAGCTGACTTTAGATGTTCCCACATGCCGCCATGTGAGTCAAGGCAGCCTCAGAGTGTGCCTGCCTTGCCCCAGCCACTGGGCAGGGAGATTGCCCCAGCAGCAGTGTTAAGGGACAGCTGTGGGCTTTGGTGTGCTGCCAAGGCCACCCCAGGGGATGGCAGCTGCATCCGTCCTTCCCATAGGAGCTGTCCCTGGCCCTCACCTGTCCCCTTTGCTGTAGTCCAGGGTGCAGCAGGTTCGGAGGGGTTCGTAGTCGTATTCCCCCCACCCCAGCAGAGGCATCACGGACCAAAAGGCAGCAAACAACCATGCAAACACCACCGTGGAGATGGCAGTGCTCCACTGCAGCTTGCTCCCTGTGGGAAGAGAAAAGGGGGTCTCCACGCCTGGAATTATACCACTGGCAAAAGCTGTCCAGCTTTGTGAGGCCAGAGCCAAGTGCCAACTGCCAGCAAACAGTTGTCTGTGTTTTGTAGCCTGAAGCTGACCCGAGTATGACAAAATCAACCCAGAATACGGAGGGAGAATTTAGACTAGGAAACAGCAAATTGTACTTCCCCTTTGTGTGCTTTACTTAGACAAATGCCGTACTGCTGCTCAGCTTTGTACTGTATTGCTGTTACAGACATCATATTCTTATATTCTCGGGGTATATTTTAAAGATTTAAATGGGGCAGAGACCAGAATGACCAGGGCGATACAATAGACACCGTCTGAAGGACTAGAGTCCTGCTGCAGTGTGTGGGCCAGATCAGAAATGTGATCCTGCACACGCTCTCCAGCCTCTGCCTACTTTCTTTCTGCCCTTCCAGGAGTGCAGAGCATACGTGCATACTAAATGTACCCTGTTCTAAAATTGCTGCTCACAATATATATATATATGAATATATATACACAACCTGATAAAAGATCTTGTTCTAAAAATACTGTTGGTCGAATTATTTTGCCCTTAACATCATTACTTAGCCTGGAACAGGAAATGTGAAGCTGAACATCAGTAAATTTGCAATAAAGTAATTATAAAACAAAAAAATCACTTGTGCCTATCTCATCTAGTTCCATAAGATCCCATGCGAATAGGTCAATGAATGAAATGAAAGACTGTAAACTTCAGAAGACACAGGAAGTATTTTTTCATGGAGAAGGCAGGCAGGCTTCCTTGCTGCTGCAGGATATTGTGTTAGCCTCACTGCTTGAGTCTAAAAAGGCTTAGCTAATTTTGTTATTGAGGCTAACATCTGTAATCATGCCCATGCTGAACAGCCCATGACGCCAGCTGCACCAGCAAGGAGCATGGAGACTTTTCCCATTACTCCTTTCTAATCAAAACTGTCATTAGGGAGAAGTAATAATGGAATTTTCACTGAGGCTGTTAAGTGATCCTTTTGTCTGCCCTTAACAGCAGCGTTATGACAGCAGGCCAGGAAGATTCAGGCCGATTCTAACCTTTCTCAGAAAGGTGAACGATTGGAGGTGGGATGCATGGGGTGAGGCCCTGTCACGGGATCAAACGTGGCTGTTTTGTGGGTGGAGAGCACCCCATAAGGCAGCAACTCCAGGAAGGACTGCGAACTCTACAGTAGCTGTTTTGTGGTTTACCATCCTTGTGTATTTTAAAGAAGGATGATAACGTACATGTGCTAGTGAAATTGCCCTTTTGCAGGAATGATGATTCTGCCCCTGCCACTTTTCTTCTTACAGAGGTTCTTCAGGGAAAGGAATTAGTTTGAATTGCACTAAAAAATCAACCTGGAAAAATGGTTTGGTGCAGGTGTTCAAAAATTAGTTATGGGAAAAAACAGGTGTACACATTGCAGTTTAAATACCAAGAGAAAAGTAAACCAAATCCTTTTTACTCTATGTTTTACTATGGCAGTTACCAATAAATATTCTGATTTTTTCATCATTTGAAACATTATTTTTTAATAATTACTAGTGAAGAATGGTTAGTAAGGACTAATATCTGTCTTTCGTATGATTCCTACATAAAAGATACACTGTGGCTACAAAGGCTCAAATATTGTTTTTTAGTACTGGCAAAAGAGGAATCTAGAATGACATGGATGAAAAAAAAAAAAAAGGATAGTTTCTGATTCAGGGAACTAGAAATATGAGTAAAACTTTTTAGTAACTTGTAATTATTCTTAATCTCCCAGTTCAAAGAAGCAATGTAGCCTAAGTTGTATCTTTCAGAACTGCATCATATTTCGGTATATGCTCAAACGAGCATGTTAGAATTGTCACTCATGCAAGGTTTCCATTTGTTCATTTGTCCATTTTTGTTCTACATAGTGATTCTTGTAGATTAGCTTTACACAAGTGTAACTTGAAATTCAGTCAGGACAAAGCTTATTACATAACCTGTCAGGTCTGTTTTGTGTTTTACACAGCCTAGCTACATTTTAAAGGCATTGTCATAAGCAGCTGCACTGAAACCTGGATCTAAATCATGTTTCTTTTAAACCAAGTTCATGCCAAAAGTAGCTTTATTGTTTTGGAAATACAATTTTGTAAATGGTAAGCCCTCCTGATAGTCTGAGAAAACCAAACTAAATCTTGTTGCTTGCTTTTGCGCAGTGTATTTTGGGTTATTTTCCTCAGAAATTCCTTAAAATAGTGAATACCAATTGTTTTTCTTGGTATCTTGTGACAGAGACTTTGCTCTCTTTCCACCCCATCTTTTCACTTCGAGGACTACTCCAATACTATAAAGGTCTTGAAACACGATGAGCTCTGACTGAGGCACTCCAGTGCCACTAGGCTATAGCCACATGCTGGCCCTCACGTATCTTTCCATGTAAGGGAAAGATCCTTTCATTGGCAAAATTTGCCCTCAACTGCTGGAACAGTGTTGGTGGCATGCTGAAAGCAGCCTGTGGGTGACAGAGAGCAGCTGATCCAGCTGCCTGCACGCGTGCAGGGAGTGATTGGTGGGAATCTCACCTTCCCTGCTCTCGCCTGGTAGGAGAAGCTCTTGATCCAGCGGGTTCCCACCACCTTTAGGGTCTTTCACAGTGCCCAGGCTCTTGCTGCCACATCTTTCCTCTGGCCCCATGTGCTACCAGCTGGGGTGTATGCAGGCAGCAAGTTGAGAGGTCTGCTGCTGAAATGGTTTTCAAATATTTTTTGTCCAGAGTGGGTTTAATGAAGATTTCTATGTATGGTTTCTTAACAGGAAAAGTGCAGCACATGGGACACTCTACAGGAAAGCTTTCTAAGCTTTTGGCTGGCAGTGCCCTGCCTCAGTTCCCCTTCTGTCGTAGCTGGGGAGGTCCACATGCCTGGCAGGGCTGTGGGGAGCACAGGGGGGTGATACTTCTCAATTTCCATTTGCTTTCTTTTTTTCCCTTTGTTTTCCTAATTTTTTGCTTTAACTTTTGTGCCTCCTCTATGATAACCTGTAAGAAAAGGTTAATTTTAGTTACTTTTCCATGGGTGTTAGGGAATGTCATTTTCTTATTAGATGTAGCATAAAAGGACCACCGTGCAATAACGAAGTCTGGCATCAGGCTTGTCTTGACAGCCTGCATTTGGGAAGCTCATCTCAAGAGCAGAGTTCATATGTTCTGTCTCCTCATGCTTAAGGAGTCTTATTTTGGACATTAGAAAAGGAGTGAATCAGAAGTAACGAAACTATTTTATTCCTTATGGATTTGGCCTTTTGCAAAGTGAGATTTATGGTAAAATAGTCCTGGTGAAATCAGCTGCCCACTCATCCTCCAGAAAACATTTAATGACATATCAGAGGTACCCAAATGTGTATGAATATAAAATTAAACTTGACTTTATTTTAGTTTTATCCAGAAAAAATACTTTCGGAACAAGAACAGTAAAAGACTTGTGCTCCATTCAGTTGGCAAAAATGTCCTCCTCAGAGAGGGCTGACAGCAGGGAGCAAGTCGAGAGCAGTTCAGTTGGTTTTGTGCAGAGCAGGCCATTGCTTTACCTTAAATGTCTTTTTTTTTTTGACCTGATAAAATTTAATGTAATAGCCATGTAGATCCTAATTCAGTTAAATGTGTATGCATGGGCCTCAGCTTATGCTTAAGGGTATAATTCCTAATTAGGGCCCAGAGATGGCAGTTTGGTCCTATTAAGTCTCACCACTCCTGTACTCTGGCTTTCTCTCCTTGAAAAGCAAGAGGAAAACTTTTCTTTTCCATACAGTGAAATATTAATACAGGGGATTTAAAACAGCTTCTGTAATTGCTTTGGAACACAAAGAGCTCACTCTTACAAACAAAACCCCTCATCATTTAATGATTTCTCAAATTGTGATGTCAAAATCCAAAATTGTAGGAAGTGCTGAAATGGAGCATGGAACCTTAATCCTTTTGATTACGTCGGGCAGTTTTTAGGGACATAATAATAAACTATTTCTCCATCTCTAGCTGGTGGGGATATTTATAAATTTAGATTTTTTTTTTTTGGTGGATTTGTAAACGGGTTAAAATTTTGCCAGTTGTCACAGAAAGAGAAAAAAAAATCTTTGATGCAGTGGCTACCTTTCAGCTAGATCTCAGGCTGGTGTTCGAAAGGAAATTCTCAAACAGAAGGATAAAAGGACTTTCTCGGATAAAGGGGGAAGTCCTTTTTCATCATTCTTGCAAATGGTTAAGTTATAATGGTTGGTGTATTTCAGAACAATATGTCTTGTACCAGACTTTCAGATACGCATCACTTAAAATTGGCAAAGTTTGTCACAGACAAAAATATCTGAGTATCTTACAAGGGAAAATACATATCAGTCATAAGTAAAACAGGTATTGGTGCCTACTTCACCTGCAGTGTGAAAAGCACCAGTCAGTGGTATTCACAATCATTCATTTTTTGTAGGAATGAGAAAGCTGCACTGCATAATAGCTTCTTTTGTGCATAGCATTAGGAAAAACTCTTTAAAATAACCTAATAAAGGTATTCTTTTACTCCATTGATTTTTTTGCTGCAGTTCTCCATAATCACAAAGCTGTCTTGGCAATTGCCTCCTGCTTCAGTGGAAATGCAAGAACTGTATAAACATTGGCATTTTGTCAGAGAAAACTGATGCAGGTACAAGACTAGATGAAGGAAATGTGGCAGGGTGGCTGCAGTAAGTGTGACAGGAGGTAAGCACTTGATCCTAATTTGACAGATCTGACAGCTGCAGTTGGAGCAAATGGCAGTTTGCTAATCTTTGAATACTGATATAACAACCTAGATTTCATTGAATGTTAAGGATTAGATAAAAGTCACTGCAAATCTACTTGAAATTAAATGCTGCTGTGAAATCCCTGCTGATTTTGTTCATCTTTTCTTTTGTAATAATGAGGAAAGTACTGACATAAATCACTTCAGATTTTCCATTTCCTCTAATTCTTAAATGCAAATGTAAAATCTGATTTTTTTTTTTTTTTTGTCTTTTCTTTTAAAACTGTATCTGTATGTTGTGGTTAGGAAAGGAAAAAACCTGACCAGGATCCTTCCCCTCTCCACAAGCTGCTGGTGGCAGAATGCTACCTTCTTACTAAAATGAGGTGCGTGTTAGATTGAAATGCCTTCAGCAAAGATGTCTCCGTGGCAGATGTCTGCTTGCTTTCAGGTCACTGACCCTCTGGGCTGTCCACCAGTCTGCCTGATCCCTGCTCCAGTGAGACCTCCCAGGCTGATGCTTCCTTCCTCCCTTACTATGCTAAGAATGTAATCCAGGATGTTTTCCTCATTTCAGTGGCCAGGGAGGGAGAACTAACAATGTCTACCTTGATACGAAATGTCATCTTCTTTCTTGAATGCTTGGCTGTTGGTAGACAGCTTCCTCAGAGTTTGCCCTTTCCTACTTTGCTGTCAGGCACTAACATAAAACCAATCTTGTTTTTTCCCTTCCACCCCTAATGATTATATTTTGAAATACAATTATCTATTTCCCCATCTTTCTAATGGTTGACATTCAAACCCTTCAGACTACCCTGCCTTTTCCCCTCTTGTAGAGACTTTCAGCCTACAAATTTATGTAGTTTTTTCCTCCTTTCTGTGAAAGTAGCCCCATAGGTCCCAAAGCCATGTTCGGGGGATGAAAAGAAAGTTGTTCTGCATGATTGCCTGAGAGGAAGAAAGAAAGGGAGGAGAGTAAAATGTCTTGAAATTCAAGTGTCCCTGTCATGTGTGGTGGTCATACTGTTTTCTTCCATATGCCAATCAATATCAAGCTCTTTTCTGATGCATGACATGTCTAGTTATCAATATACTTTGAAGTCTAGCACTATGTCACCAAGGGTTGTACTGACTTCCAAATCAAACTAATTAAAAAAATTGGTTCGTTTTCAGGATGTTGATGAACATTTTGGTGCTATTAGACTCCAGAATGGCTGAGAAGTCCCATTTTTTTCTCACCATTTTAGTAATCTCTCACACTCTCATCAGCTCTTTCTTCCTCAGGAATATGGATACTGGATAATCAAGTGTCAAGGAGAGGAATGTCACAAGAAAGGGTTTATTGGGAAACTGTTAGGGCATAACAAAAACATTGATGTAATTTAGTCTGGAAAAAGTACCAGTTCCCAGGGAATAAAGATAAATGGTTGGCAGCTTTGTTTTTTAGGCAGAGATATTTTGTACCTTCTGTACAGGCATGCAAACTCACACCAGTGTCAGCAGGAGTTTAATGTATGGATTGAGAACACATATAGCCTGGAGCCTTGGGATATCAGATCTATGAAGTATGATTTAATCTTGCTCTCAATCAGCATGTGAAGGATGAAGCCAGAAGTGGGTGGTTTTACAGGAATAGCCACAGAGCACCAGCTTTTAAAACCTTCTGGGCTTTGAGGGCTTTTTTGTCTTGTTTTTTTTTTTGTTGTTGTTTTGTTTTGTTTTGTTGTTCAAAGTATTCACTAAAAGAAGCAATGTTTGGCCATCAGTAAGTAACAATTTCAGCAAAGTAAAGAAGCTTGTGCCCTTAGGGTCTCTCTGCCTGTGCTCTTAATGCAGCATGCTCTTAACCGGAGGAGGGCATGACATAAAAGCATTAAAGCCAGTGCTGCAGAGAGTAAAAAGTCTTTCCAAAGACATGCTTATTTTCAGGCTCTCTCTCGTAAAATACAGATGCCCCTATTCTAGCTCCAAACACATTTTAGTGTCCAAAGGGGTTAGTATGGATTTAGCTTACTGGCTGCATTATCTGAGGCCTTTGGATATAAAAAAATACCCCCCACAACATTTTTCTCTTTTCCTCAGGCAAGGAAATTCCTGACAAAAGTTGCAGAACAAAAAGTTGGCAACCTTTCACCCTCAACAGGATCTTCATTGAACATGTTTGTTGTCTGCTCTGGGTGTGTTTTACCACTTGCGGCTTGAATCGTATGAAAACTGTGCCTAAAAGGCTGTGAGGATGCCAGTGGTGGAGGGGACTGAAGCGCTGCAGCTCAGCAGTTTCTTCCCCAGCCAGCTTTTACACTTTCATTTAGTAAATATTTTGTGAAGTGGTCTGAGCAGCCTGTGCTTTAGCACAAGAAAAGGAGGGCTGCATTTGTCTATCAGCATTGTCAAAGGGACACAATATTTGAGGGAATGCTGTGGTCGCATGAGGTGCTCTGGACTTCTCATTCTGGACTCTGAAAAAACCTGGCTTTAGCAGGAGACATGAAAGCTGCAGATGGGAGGACCTCACCAATATTTTCCCAGGTGCCAGAGCTCCCACATGACTACCAGAATTACTGTATAATATGAATTAGGGCATTTCTAGCATTACAGAGTGCTAGGATATCCTTTCAGAATAAGCCTGTATTTCACAACATGTATTTTCCCATTTTCCAAATGAGGGCTGTGAGATTGTACACCCCATGTTGGTCACTCAGTCCTTTCCTGATGGCTTTTGAAAACATTGGCAACTTAGAATTATCCTGGAGAGAGAAGTGGGGACTGACAGGTACTAAGCTGCTGCATTTACTGTGAAAGTTGGTGTTTGGGGAGAGGTGATACCCCATGAAAGCACCCATAGCTGCTGTTACAGCTGAAACCAGGACAAGCAGTCAGCACAAATCTATCTTATTAGACAAAGGTGAATATCATCCCTGCGCACAAGAAAGCAGGTTTTGGAATTTCCAGTGCTTACAAGGCTGCTGTTTTGTTTTACAGCAGATGATAATGCCCCTTGCTGTGCTTCCTGACTTCTGTGCTAAAAGAATACAGTTATTCCCCTGTTCTCCCCATTAACAGTTGTGGCTGGAGCACACCTGGACTTCCAGCATGAATCCCAGCAGACGCTACAGGCACCAAAACCTGTTGAATTCCTAATTCAGCAGGAATTTCCACTCATATTACGTCAATGCAGTAGAGGAATTTCTGTGATAAAACAAAGCATATCTGTCTCTATAAATCCACATATCTTCCAATCTTTTCAAACTCTCACCTAAATCAAAAATATGCTTTCATAAGTCCATAAAAAAATGTCAAATTTGTTTTCCTGGATTGATCTCCCTGTCTAAAATTGGATTTCCATTAAATCCAGCTAAGGTGTCAGAGCTAGTTAAAAACTATATTGCAAGGAAAAAAACCCAAAGAATGGCCTTCACTAAGAAAAATAACATTTCCCCCTCTTATTGTACTTAAAAATAGCTCTGCCACTTTTATTGAAACTTGCAGATAATTTTTTCCTTGCTTGTGAACAAATAGATGAAGTTCCAGTCCTAAGAGAATCTGGAATGCAGCACAGACCTCACCAACGGCTCTTGTACCCCGAAGTGCTTGTTTGTCGCATAATGGGACTGCTGAGCTCTGTTGGCAAGATTGTAGCTCTGCAGAAGTGCTTTGCCTTGGGCTATGCTCCAGCTGCCGTGTCTGGCAGAGGCAGCTCTCTAGCTGCACCAAATTTATCTGTAATTGGTAAGCTCTGCATGGGCGTGAAGATCTGTTTGGTACACAGCAGGGCACTGGATGGAAGCCAAAGGAACATATATTTTTCTTCAATATGATGAGTTGTATTTTGGCTTGGATTTTGAAGATTACTTATAGGGAAAGTGAAAGCATGGCAAAAGGGTCACAACTTGGATGCGATGTGGAAGAGGAAATATGTCCTGAAGGTGGCTGGTTAGTGCCCCCTCTATGGGAAGCGGTCCTTTGGACAGATTGTTTATATTTGCTCTATCTCTAGTGTATAAGATAAATAAACTTACATATAAGATACTCAGATAATAAATATGTGCTTGCTTTGATTCTCTGAAATCTAAGCAAGCTGCCTTATAGCAGGATCTGGGTAAGGTTACTAGGTAAATTGTATCCCTTACTTGTACAGTAGTGATGATACCGGTCCCAGGCAACTGCAGCGCTGGAGCTAATGCTGGCTAGCGCTGTCAAGAAACCCTGGAATCCATGGATTTGACAGCCTTCAGAGCCGTAGGGCCAGTATCTGCCAACAAACAAGAAGTATGTTAAGAAAATGATAGAAAAAGGTGAAGACATGTTTGGAAATATATTAATTGCAAGGGTAAAATGATGATAGTCTTTGTCATGTTTTCTAAATCTGAGAAACATTGAGAAAAACATTACTGTGTTGCCTTTAGGTATTTGCCATCATTTATCTTGCTGTGATGCCTGATATAGTGCAACAGCTATTTTAACTCTTAATATGGAAAAGAAAATAAACCCTTAATTTATGTATTGGAAGTTGGAGTTTTTTGATTTGAAATTGTCATTTCATCCAATTATTCGTATCTTCAAAATTTGCATCCACTGGGAACAGCCAATTTGTCAACATGTGAATATAGCAAATGAGTAATAACCTTTCAGAAAGCCAGTGTTCACCATGCAACACAGTACAAAAGCTCACAATAAATAAAAATATTCCTGATAGCAAGTCTGAGGCCTCCAAATGTCTTTGTAGACATAAAATGAGAAGAACCATGTGATAATCTTATTTCAGATCTGCTGACATGTGCTTTCAATATTCTGGTCAGCCATGGCAAGAAGCCATGGCTTTTCTTCTTTCTCTGCTCATCTAACCTGATTCTTATGCTCATAAAGCTGGCTGTGAGGTAGAAATATTCAGCAAACTACTTTGTCATGTGTTTACAGAACAACAGTATAATTCATTAGGAGACTACTGAAAGTCCTGTTGAACAGGAGACTGCTGAATGCTTGGGAAGCTGGGAAACTTCTGCTCCCATTTAAGAGAAAAGGTCCTGCAGCTGTTAAAACCGAGCTTATTTTGATTTATCGACCTTAGCTTCTCACACTTAGCTTCTTATCGACAGCTACAGCTCAGTAAAGGCATCTTTATTGACTTCAGTGACACATAAGTGTCTGAACAAGAGTGACCTATACAGGAAGCAAAATAATGTTGAATAAGGCCTCATTGGAGCTTATTATTGAATTGCTAATTTACAAAAATGTTTTTATATTCATTAAGAGAGGATAAAATGGTCACATTATGTCTAGAAATGTATTTCTGTTCTCTATTAGAAGTATTTCCAGGGTTTAAAAATATGGTAGTAAGGCAGAATTATTCATCAGCTATTTTATAGAGGTTTTGTTTGGGTTCTTTTTCGTTTTGAATGTGGTTTGTATGTGATTTATTTGTTGTAATTATTCACTGAAATGCTTGATATTGTTTCTGCCCCCGATTAAATGACTGACATGTGTGAAAATGTGGAAAATCAAAAGTGTCACAACTGATGTAAACTCCCTGCTAAAGATTGGCATTTTCATTTTCTGCAAATTTCTCAAATAAGTGCTTTAATGGAAAGGTTCATCAAAAACCCAGAAAGGCTTAAAAATAAATTTGGAGTCAAGCTAGACGTTCAGTCAAATTAAAATGTGTTACTATTTCGATATTCAAGCAGCTTCTACTATAACCACTGGTAAAGCTGCCTGATTAAATGTCTTTTATAATCAGTTTTATAATCTGCAAGTGATTATATGCAGTAAAGTCTATGTTTTTCTTGCTTGGTCAATCTATATAGAGTTTCATTTTGTGGTTTCAAATAGAAAGAATGGAAAGGTTGGTTAGACGATATACTAGAGAATAATTTGTATTAATTTGACCTCTTAGAACTTAAGCTGTTAATTTTGATGTATCTTCTTTAGGAAGAAGAAGATATACCTTAGGAAGCTGGAAAAGGCAGCGATGAATGCGTTGATGCAGATCCCGCAGTCGGCCAGTGCAATGCTGAGTACCAGCAGATTGCTGGGTGTTCGGAGTTCTTTGATTTTTCGGAAAGAGATAATTGTCAAGCCATTCAGACAGAAGCCAAGCAGGGCTGAAACACAGAATTGTTTGGCATGATTCAACTAGAAATGGGGAATATCTATAATGATACTGCTGTTTTCTTTAATGAGAGAACAGTAATTACTGTGGAAAATTATGCACAGGAAATGTATATAGACACACACAGTCATCACGCAAGTTACAGAGACTTTCAGCAGAGAAGTCATAGACGACAGATGAAGCCAATGCTTTATACTGTACTAGGGATATGCCTAGTTATGCAGAGCAGAAATGCTTTAATCTTATTTGTATTCTGCCTTTTGTTTTAATAGAGAAACCTGATTGCTGGGTTCCATCCAGGGACACATGGGTCAGAGTGAGGGATATGCAGAAGGGCAGACAGCCAGCACATGCTGCTGGTGCACACATCTCCAGGCCTGTCTTTGGTAGAGAAATGGGCTGTGTTTAATATAATTTGTAACATTCTATTGTGTTTAAACTCCTCAGATGTGTTTCAGTCAGCCTGAGTCCCTTTAGGCTTCTGTCTAAGGTTAGCTTAGATAGTGCTTGAATCACACCAGCTCAATCTTATTACTGCCCTTCGTCAATAGACTATACATGGAAAGGAATAATCTAATTATAAAAAGCAGTCACTGGTAGATTTAAAATATAAGTTAATGTTAGTCCTCAGAAAGGAACATCCAAGCAGCTCTAGCTATTCACTCAGCACAGAGCTATGCCACCCTGAAACCTGTTCTTCACTAGTTTAAACTCAAGCTTTGTCCTTTAATGTCCTTTTCAAGATGAATTAGCTGAATTGTTTTAGCTCTGATGAGGCTCTGACTCAACATCCCAGATCTCAGTTAGATGAGAGGCAGTATGTCTTTTTGTGTTCTTCTTGGAAAGAGAAATGATGTAGCACAGAAAAAACCCATATCCCCTAATTCTGCATTGTAGTTACTTATGCTCATTGTCTTAATTATGCAGTTACATAAGATGGATGATTTTGTCAGTCAGAAATCCTGCTCCTACCTTAATTGCATTAATAGCTGATGGCATAACCATAGTAACAGCTGATATGTGCCTTTCATTACAAAACATGCAACAAAATATTTCCAGAAGAAATACTTGAAGCCATTTAAGATCTGCTATTCTTATTTCTTCCCCGCCAGCTTACCTCCCACCTACAGGATAAAAATGCTGCCAACTCTCCCAAATGCAGTGAAGCCTTTAGGAGAGGTATGTTGTGATCATATTTAGAGTAGTAGCAAAAGAGTTACTAATAGATCAAATTTCTTTTATCTTTCCCCAGTTTTTGGAAGCTCCAGGCTTCAACCCACTCTGCTTTCTTGAAGACAGCATGAGTGTACAAAGAG
This sequence comes from Psittacus erithacus, assembly GCA_009867235.2. Taxonomy (NCBI): domain Eukaryota; kingdom Metazoa; phylum Chordata; class Aves; order Psittaciformes; family Psittacidae; genus Psittacus; species Psittacus erithacus. Next base: position 18,575 of record WYDI02027108.1, on the reverse strand, counting down.
AACTCAGTTAAAAAAATATGTGTCAATTTTTGGGACAGCAAATGTGTCCAGCTAATAAAGTGAATGCAAGTTTTAATTCTTCCCCAGGACTTTTTTGCAAACTGCACTTGGAAGCTGTCACAAAGAGGAGGTCTTCATTGCCTTTCTCTCAGAGACTTGAGAAAATGAATGAATCTTTAATTATTTAGTTTGATCTTCTAAGTCAGACGGAAAAGACAAAGTTTTACTGGCAATCCACTGGGCATGTTCTGCCTAAAACCCTACAGAAAATACTTGTGTTTAGTAAAGCATAAATGTGTTAGATGACATCTGGTTTAGGTGAGAGTTACCAGCAGGTACTCTGCTTGGACTTCAACAGCAGGAGGTCCCCGGCAGGCTGCAGCCCCCGGGGCATGGGCAGGTGAGGGCTGGTAGGTCCGTGGTGCCACAGGCGGCTGTTCCCCAGCAGGACCCCGGCTGTCAGGCTCTGCCAGCACCCAGCGGCATGCCTGTTCTCCCACCGCTTCTCACCCCTCACTAATGAAGTGCAAAGTCATGCCAGGCCCTGCCAGGCACTGCAGATGGCTTAATGCTCATGGCCCGGTTTAGCCCTGAACTCTGTTTAGGATAGAAGGAAAAGGTTTTTCTTCTCTCTCTCTCTTCCATGGAAGAGTTTCCTACGCAGGTCTTCCAGCTTTCTTTTGCAGGCAGATATGAGGCTGCCTTCCAGCTGAGCTTGCCTGCAAGGAAAAGGAGAGCTTTCTTCTTTCTCCCATGCTCCACATTCACGGAGTGAGCTGATGAGCATTTATCCCAATCTGATGGTGCTTACACCTTTTCCTCCTTTACTGTTGGGCTTCACAATCCCTGCTTCCCCAGCTAATCAGCACTATGCAGGGATGGAGTCCCAGGCCCTGACTGGGATGTAGCTCAGAAAAAGATGCCACTGATTTACGCCTAATAATCCTAGCTACACGCCTGTCCTTCTCTAGCTGCCAGGTAGATACAAATTCACAGTTTTGCTGCAGTCTCTCAGTGAAGTGGCACATGCCCTAAGAAAAGCCCGCATTGTATCAACTAAATCAATACGGTCTCCTATCTCAACTTTTGCTTCATAATGCCACGAGAGCTCTTGAATCTCATGCAAGCATATTTCTGGCTTTTACTTTTATCCAAGAGCCATTAATTGCAGCACTACCAATGCAATTTGTATGCATGCTAACAGTTAACAGGTTATTTTGGACCTATCATGTTTGATTCTAAAACAACTATCACAGCCTACAAAACAAGAAGCCCAATTTTATTGAGAGATTATTGGTCATTCCAATGTCATTCCCCATACGAGGGTAAAATTGCCTTTAAAAGTCAACAACAAAGTCTTGCATCCCAAATTCTTTGCAAGAAAGCTATGTAGCAGGTACTTCACTGCCACAGGGATCTTCAGTGTAAACAGCTTGCAGTTCACCCACAAGAAATACCGGTGACGTAGCCACAGTAACCGCCACTGATCAATGTCCTACAAATGCTGCTTTGCTTCAGTTTTCTTTCCCCCTCCCACCAGGAGTAATGAGGGTAAAAACCTTATTTCTGCTGATGTCCTGCACCGAGCTTACCTTCTACCAGCAGGGCAGTGCCGATGGCAAACACCTCTAATTCAGTGAAGCCTTCAGGGAGAGAGTATGCAGTGACCATACTTGCAATAAAAATGGCAACAGATTTAACCTCTGCCCTAAATGTTACAGCTGTAGGGCTGCCTTTTCTCCAGATCCCCCTTCTTCCACTAGCCCAAGGCTTCTTAAAGGAACAGCTCACGTGCAAGCACATGCTTGTTATTATATAAAAGCTTTGGGGTTTTTTACTCCCACCACTACAATCCCAGCAAGAATGTTATTAATGATGGGACTAGCATCAACCCTCACTCCCCCTTCCACTGCAAATCGTATTTCAGACACCAGCAAAATGAAAGCATTCATTGCAATTACAACAAGTTCTTTGTAGAGACAAGATTAAGAACCCTGCCCAGTTAATTCTGCAACACTGGAAAAGAATTAAAGGTTCTGGAACAAAGGAAACATGTAATATATAATTGGGGAGTGACCTGAAAAACAAAAGGTCGCTCACTGAGTTGGCAATTAGAGGAAAAGTATGAACCAAAAATTTCTGCAGCATATAGATCTTTCTCTCACCACTTTTTTTGTGTATTTTTCTGGCAATGACTATTCTGTATATTAACACATCTCCTCTTTGTAACTGGGGCTTAAATTAATGTGCACATTGGCACGGCCTGATTAAAGACAAACACAAATTACTGATTTTGGGCCCCAGGTATACAAAGATATATGGGACTTGCCTAGTGGTGACTGCTCACAGGAATTCTCTTACTGTCCTTTTGGAGGTTTTTCAGGACTGGGGTCTTGATGAAGTGTGGCTCTGGAGTATGTGCAATGTGAAGCTTTTTTTTGTCCTTTACCTGCTGGCTGACTTCCCACCATGAGCAAACCACATGAGGGATCTGAGATGTGTAAGAGCCCTTGTCATTTCCCAGCAGGATCAACCATTTTCCTTTAATTTCTTGTACTACTGATTGATTATCTAACTTTGGGAATTTGACAGCCTGGATCCTGCAGAATGGAAGGCATCAGCTTTCAGAGTCCAAGTGAAACAAATGGTACTTTTTTAGTTATACAACTGTTATTTATGCAATTTTCAATGCCTGTTTGTTAAAAGTGGGCAACTTAGCCATAATTTTCATTTTTTAACCTACATTTAGAGTAGCTTACTAGACAGGGTTGTTTTCTTTTAATGGTACTTTTTTTCCCACCATTTTTGGTGTATTTATTTCCTTGTTTTCACTTTTTTTTCTGTACTACTTTTCTACAGAGCCAGACATTGCCTTAAGAAAAAGTTGCCACTAGCACAATAGTCACTGGTTGAGATGTCAGGCAGAGTGAATCTGCTCCAGATGCAGCCAGAGCTTTTTCATGGTTCTCCCAACTACGCTGCAGAGGCGCATATACAGTCAGCACTCTCAGTTGAAGACAGTGGTAGATTTTTTGTGGTTTTCCTGAAATCTGTGCTCATATGCTCTGGTGCCCAAGAGAACTGATTGGAGCTTCAAGGCTGTTGTGAAAACTTCTTGCAGTGGTGTTTGATCTCTGGCATGCAATTTACAGCTGTTTGTGATGTAGGTAATTGCCTTGATAGATACGCTCTTGCATTTTGAAGTAGGATTCAGGAGGATTTGGTACTTGTTAGTCTGTACAGATGTTTGGTTTAAGCAGAGCAAAATTACATTCCACCACATAAATTCGTCAATATGTTTGTCTTTCACTTACCTACATGTCTTGGTGATAAAAAAGGTGACTGCCCTGCCACCTGGCAGGGCAAATAACTGATCTAAGCCTGTGTCTTAATAGTGATCCATTGTGGATTCTTGCAGAAAAATTAGTGCTAGATCTTCTAAATGTGCTGTAAATCTTTTTAGTGTGATAATTTTTAAAATAGATGGCTCATTGTAATACTTGTCAACATACAGCTGCACAGCTCTTCTAGACTAGGGATAAGGGAGATGAAGATTGTGTGAACTGGCCTCATGAGAGCTGTCAGGTGCTTTTGGTTGCCTGCCACTGTACTTCACCCTCACTTCCAAGCAAACTCCCTCTCAAATGTGTTACACTACTGGTATCTTTGTGGCGTTTATTAAAGTCTATGGTGCAGACTTTGCTCATTCCAGAACTATTTTTTCCATGAAAGCAGGCTACTTCTCCAACCTCTTTGGATTTAGCAGATCTTTGTTAGAATGAGTATTGTAAACTTGTTGGCTGCTTTTTTTCAAGGATCTTAAACACTTCTATGTCTAAACCTTATTTACTTTATCAATATTGAACCTAATAAAACAAGTCAGTCACAGGCAATCTTTCCAGTGGTGATTCAGCATCTGACTCAAGCGCAATTGGTATCAATAGTAACTTTATATATCAGGCTCTCAATACCTATTTTTGATGCTGTGTTGAGCTGACTTTTTAATAGTTCGTTGGGATAGTATGGAATGATGTATGGTCTAATATGGCTGCTAGATTTAGTTACAAAGGATTTTCTTCAAGCAAAGAAGGGATGTAAATAGGGAATAAATTATTGAATTTGATAGAATCTACTGGTGGTATTTCTTTGTCCAGTTGGTAAAACAAAGCTGCATTCATTTCCTCCTCCTTTTTATGTAAGACACAACTTCACGTTGTGTATTCTTGTGAAGCCAGTGAAAACATGCAAAGGATAAAAGGTTTGTCAAAGACATTTATTAACTCCTTAAATAATGGAGTTTTCTGTGATCCCTTTCTACTTTATGCAGTCTTTTGATAGCTACTTGCTGTTTCCAAACTCAGAGGAAAAGGTCTTTCACTCAACCTGACGTTATCTTGCAACTTCATATTTTGAATTCCCACTGATCTCCTCTCTGCATCAATAAAACATCCATTTCGTTCTACCCTCTCACTTAAGAATACTTCACTAGTTACTAATCTGATTGCAAGGAACATGCAGAAAAAAGATCTGATCAGTTCTTGCCAGATGTCCCCATGGATTTTATAAGGCCGTTTGGATTTGATGGGAGCATATTAATCTTTGTAAAATATGCACTGGTACAAGCACAACAGAAAAAAAAAGGTACAAAGCAAAGATAATAGAGCACTCATGCACTCTGAATTTTCTCCAAGCAATCAATGCAGATTAGTGACATACTTTTTGATATTCACAGCAAGAACTTTGCTAAATTGATGTATTATTATTCCTCTGCCTTCCCAATCTTCTCTTCTGATTCAGGTTTAGTCAAATTGTCTTTGACTTTTTATGTTGAAAACACCTTCAAATGACAAACTGCAGCATTTCAGCAGAAACAGTCTGGGAATACAGCCACATGGGACTTCAGTCTGGTATCAGAGAAATGAGTGGTAGTCTTGGTTCCCATGGGAAAGGCTTCTATTCAAGGAAAGGAAAGCATAAAAACATGCTGTCTGGAGGCCTTCTAGTTGCAGTTGTGTAAATTTGTTTTGATTTGGAAGCAGTGGTTAGGAATACACCCCAGACTCTAAATAGGCGCCTGGCATTGGCCACAGGAGGACAATGCAGGGGCAGATGCACAGCAGCATGGGGACTGGCTTTAGCCCTTTGGACAAGCCTGCAGCCATATAATAGCTGTTCTCTCAACAATCTGGCAGTCTAGCATGCACTTCAATCTGATTTTCTCTGCAGCTGCCTCCAGAGGTGTTTGGAGGAAGAACTAGTGGTGAAGGTCTGGGATGGCCAAGGAGGCTTGGCGTGGAGGCAGCAGCAGCCAGTGGCTGTGCTTTTGGGGAGTTAGTGCATCAGACCCAGGTCCAGTGGGGAGGATGCAAAGGGTTCCAGAGTAAAGTTTGTGCTCTCTGGAGAGAGGATAGGGGTGGGAGGTGCTGCCTGTGCAGGGGAAGATAGACAAAAAGGCTGGCTTGCAAGTGCAGAAAGCCAAAATCAGAGATGATGGCCAGGGAAAGCTCCTCAGCCATGCTGAGCCAAGGTGAAGGAGCTGTAAATTCAGAGTCAAGTAAGAAAGCAAGAGCGGCATCTTTAGAGTCGGCGCTAGAGTAGTACAGTGTGAAAATTCCTTCAGAAAAGGACTAAGATCCCTCATCTCCTTCCCGGATGTCATGCATTAACCCTGTGCTTGGCTGACACAAGGATGCAGTGCTGCCTGGGTCCACTCATTCACACCTGTGCTGTGGCCTGGTCTCCGCACTGCTTGGCCTCCCAGTCCTTTCTACTGCTTGAGTTACCCCTCTAGAGAGAGGTAGCTTAATTCATAGTAAATTGAATACTTATTTGATAAGTACATGGATATCCACCCAGGCTAGAAAATTAATGAAGTTACTAGAACTTTAACTGCATAACTTCTTAGTCTTTGCTGGATACACCAATCATAATCATTATCAAATATGCATAATTGTTGGCTTGATCATTTACCTATCTCTCAAATTGCATTTTAGACACCTATAAATAATGTTTTGCTTTCAGTTATTCTACTGTTTTGAGGGTCATATGCATATTCACAATATGCTTAAATGTGCTGTTTCTCTCTGCTGAATAGGACTTTGAAGGAGAAGGCGGTCCCTGCAGAGTATAGGATATACCTAACACTGAGCCTTCCCATAGTATGCAGAATGCTGATTCTTCCAGAAGTTATAGTTCAAAGACCAGTACTCAGTTCCCAAAAGAAGCTCTGCTGTCAAGAGGGGCATTAATTGTATTAAGAGGGGATTTGCACCTCAGCTGTCCTATTTACTGCTGCTCTCACAAAGAAGAATCTTGGCTCTCTTTGAACCATTCCTCAATGAGTCTATCCTACTGGCCGTGTTTGTAAATAAACTTCTAGATCATGTATGACAAAAGAACCTCATTTTTCCCATCACTCTGTGATATTATGTATCTTGCTTGTCTTAGCAGTCCTCTACCAGTGTGTCTCTGTAGGGATTTCCCCAATTTTTCTGCTGATACTTCCCTCACAAACATTACTTAAACCTGAAATCTGCATAGCTTTCCTTGACTTTAGTATAAGATCTGTGGTTACATTGAGAATGATTCATCACCTCTAAATTTTTCATATAAAAACCAAATGTGCTAATTATCTTGTACATCCAAGTGCACTTTTCAGTGCACATTAGGGACAATCAACAGAATTATTTATAAATTACACCTGTGAATTAACCAGGCCTTCCCCACCTACCATTTCCATAAAATAAATTTTACTGCTTTTTTAAAGATTTTCTAATTGTTTCAGCTTCTGTTATCCAACCCTTTGAGCTCAGTGTAATAAGCAATTTCTTCTGGCTGAGTTGCCTTTTATAATGGAGTAGAATGAGACTTGTAAAAACTACATTATGTTATCTCACAAAACAAAACTAATCATGATGAAGGCAAAGCCTTAGGTTGTGCTTTTGTTGTCATCTTTAATGTGAAAATGTTGCTGAATTATTGTTTGTTTTGTAGCTAGCTAATGAAGGAGGAGAGGAGTTTTCATAATGTGCCACTTCAAAATGATAGTTCCAGGCTTTCCCATTCAGCTTTCAGTTACTTTTGTCCTGGTAATTTTTTTTCTTCTTACAGAAAAAAACCCCAAGCAGTACCTCAATAGAATCTTTGGTAAGTCAAATCTCCCCATAAAGTGGAAGTCTTGATTAAAAGATTACTTTTCAGACAGATAAAATATATGAATGTCATGTTACGTGGGTATTTTACAGGTAATCTACCCATTTGGAATAAAAAAGAATATCCAGGAAAAAAAAAATACAGTTTTGCTTATGTTCCTCCAGTGAAATAATCTACCAAACACTTTGCATGAGACATTGAAGCAAATATAAATGCTAATTTTAAAACCTTCATGGATGCATTTACTTAATAAAGTAGAAATGCCTAGAATTATTAAGGCTAAAATGCAGGCAATGAAGAGTAAACTGTCAAGAAAACAAGATCAGCTTGGTGTTTTTTTCCAGTCTATTGGTAAAAAAGCTTAATGTCCATTATCATAGATGATTAAACTCTCTCCAGATGACAGGACCTTCCAAGGACCTTGCACAGTCCTTTGTTTCTGTGGGAGTTCCTTAGGGAAAACTTCATCTCATTATACATTTCTTGCAACCTGCAGCCCACGTACTTCCTGTTGCCCTTGGAGCATCATCCTTCCTTATGTTTCTTCTGGTCTGAGTGGGATTGTAGGTCTACTTTTGCCCTAGCAAAGAATCTTCTGAAGTAAATTGAGTCTCTGAAAACACGTATTCAGGGGCTTATATTACTGTGTATGAAGGCAGACAGAACAGGGAAGTCAGCACTTAGAGGAAGCTCCTGACCATCATAGACTTCCTTCATCTTTGCAGGTTTCTTTTTCACTCTTATCTTGATAAAGATAGGTCATCAAAATTAGGCCAGTTATTTATCTTTAAGGGTTGAACAAATGAAGGACGAGCCATAAAACAAATCAGGACTGAAGAGTGACGCTTTTCCTTTTTGCCTTTCTGTGCCTCAGTAGGGCAGTTGTGGGGGTGAGAGGCTACCTGAAGCATGCCTTGATCCTCTGCTATTGCCTCCCCAAACTTCCTCTCTCTTGTATCACAAGTAATTATATTTGAAAAAAAATATATATCATGAAGCATTTAGTCCATTAATAATCAGAATTAAAATAGACTAATGACACAGGCAATGCAATTCACCTATATGACCCCACCACATTCATATATATACATACGTTGCATCACTGAAGAAATAGATTGAGTGGGGCTTATTGCTCTGAGAAGAATGTTAAGAAACTAGAATACACCTGGGCAAAGGCTTTCCTTTTTCCTTTCTTCCTACCTTTTCTCCCTTCTTTTGTTTTCTTTTTCTTTTCCCCCTAGATTTTTTGGTCCCTGTGTCTAAGACTTGCAGCTTCCCAGAGGTTTACTAAAACTGCCACATGTACTTAGCCTGCAAAATCTTGAGGTTGTAGGCAGCTAAATCAGAATAGGAAAGCTGGTGATTATCAGACTGGAAAGAGGGAAGAGGGTTACTGTGTAAAACATTATGCTCCATCTGCATCCAGCAGCCAGATAAACGGTGCCTGAAGTTTAATTCTTCTTGCATGCCTGGGGAAGCAAAACAGAACAGGCATTGTTTCCTAAGCAAAGGTGACTCTGCATGGCTTAGACTAATACTATTAAGATCCAAATCAGAAAAGGTTGTTACAGTCAGCAATATTACTGTATGACCCCCTCTGTCATGCAGCTAAGGATGCTAAGCCCAAAGTTAGCTCCTTTTGTTAAATTGTAGGAACCTTACTGGACTTCAGGGAATGAAGGTACAATAAAGAAGAGGGGCCAGGAGTATAAACCTAAAAAAAGTTTTACCCATTTAAAATTCTTATGTCAGGTATGATTATGGTATGTTCAGTCATCAAAATGGACTACAGTGGAGTAGTATATGTCTGTGGCATCTGAGAAAAATAGTGTTTTCTTCCGTGAAATGATGCTACTGGACATGACACTTATGCTGTTCTCTAGGTGTATGTTATGGTAACTCTAGGGGTGTGTGTATATGTATACAGACACCTAAATATTTCTCCAGTCTTACTGACTGTGTGTTTGGTTTCCTTCTTTAGAAGACTTGTAAAAATCCCCTTTAGTTTCTATTCTGGTCAGAAGTCAGTCAAGAGCTTATGGCTGGAGAGCATATGTATTAATTTTTCTGTTCATGATAAATTAAGCTTTAAATCTAGATGTTTATGTATATGTATCTACAGTATCCACTATGTCTTGATTTGTTTCTATGTTTCTTTCTCGAATTGTTGTATCATGTCTTCTTTGGCTGTGCTCCATTATAGATACAGATGTCAGTCTTTGATAAAAGCTTTTAGAGTGCCGATGCCCTACTAGTGCTCCTAGGCATTTTTTCAGTAAAAATGTGAAATAGTAAGCATGTTGTAAAGCATACATACTAGCAGTGAGAATTTGCTTCAATGCTTCTTTTTTCCCCTTTTTCTTCCTCCCTCCAGTAACAGCTGTAATGTCAAGAGAGCTGGCATAGCAGAAAGCTGTTAGGTGACTGTAGCATGTATGAATGATATTTGTTTTGAGTTTTAAAGGTGTTTTTTTTGTGTGTGTAAAAAAGCTAGTCAGAAACACAAGTATTGCAAAAAGATTCACTCTATGCAACTCAGCTGCGTTTTCCACATTTGTGGCTTTATTTTATATTACTTTGGTGGATAGTTTTGTGGTTGTTAAAGCATTTACTAACATGGAATTACACATATTTTCTGTGCGTTTATAGTTTTGGGGTGGAAGCATCTTTCAGCTTCCGTCTAGTGGGCAACACCGATTCACACTCTCATTAGTGTTCAAGACTAATAGCCTCCAAGACAGGTTTGCAGAAGGCTTTTGATAAAGATAGACATTTCCTCTGCTTTCTTCCTTCTGCAGAGGAGTTTGTGGAGAGTTCATCCCAAAAAATTTTGCATCTGACCCCAGTAGCATTTGTCTGTCCTACAGGGGCCTTTGGAGAAGAAAAGTAGAAGAGCCATGCTTGCAGCGCCTGGCCCACACTTCCCTTAAGATGAGGCAAGATTTAGTGTTACTTCCTTCACCCTAGGGCCAAACTTGCATTACTAGTTACTGTGGGTATCATCTCCCATTGGACCTGGAGGTCCTGGGTACCATAGCATCATGCACACCATCATTTTAAATTTTGCATCAGCCATGATGGGACCTGCCTAGGTGCATGAGCCCAAAAGGAAGGAGAGAGGGAGAGACCAGGTGGATTGGCACACACCTCCATCTTCTGCTAGACTTGCTTCACTCAGCATTGCTGACTGCAACATGGCGTTGTGAAACGGCTTCTGCTGCATGGGCAGGAACTGGTCAAATGCTGAATTCACAGGGGAGGTGTATGCATTTATCTCCCTCTTGGGCTAGAGGTCTGTACCCACTTCTGCTGTTCTGTACTGGTCATAATAACCAAGGTAAATGTATGCACTTGGTTAAAAAATAAATATCTCTGATAAACTTTTAATGCTCCATGAAAAAATCCTGTTTGGGTCTATTTTATTTCTTCAGCATGCCCAGAAGTCTATTAATGCCTTCAGTCTTACAGGTCTGGAGCAGCTGCTTTCAACAGCATTAAGTGCAAGATCCAATTTAGAATGACGTAATGCATTAATGTGCCCTTGACTTGCATCAGTGGGAAGGATTTTCCACTTTAAAAGATGTGCCCTGCCAGAAGCTTCTTGGAGATGCATTTGCCTAATGAATTGATTTAGTGTCTGGCTTGTGTTGCATGCTAATAAAACCTTTCAGACAAAATCAAGATAATAAGGTATTTTATGGCTTTCATTTATGCTAAAATATGCTGGTTTATTTGCTTTATGCCATATTTTTCTTAAGTATATGGGGAAAACAAGTAAAAATAAATTTTGTCCAATGGTCATATTAAAAATGAGTGACTCAGTGGAGCATGCTGAGTTTGTCACTCAAGTTTTGTTTTGAGCTTGTGAGTAAAATCTGCTGAGAAATCAATTCTGGGTTCAGAAAGTCTATATGGGATGAAAAATGGAAAATATAAAGTCCAGTAAACTTAATCATATTAAAACAAAGTAAGAAAATTTCTCCACTTTATACATCACTAAGAAAAGACTGCCATATGTTGAACTTTGTTAACAGTAGGCTTTGATCCCATTTGCTTTGCATTTGCTTTCACCACAAATATAAACAGAGGATCTGGCTATTCTCAAAGAATGCAAACAAAATTCTTACACTTTTTGCTTTTTTTTTTAGTGTGGGGTTTTTTTGTTTTGTTGTTCTTTTTTTAAATCTGATATTTTTAGCTTGATGCAGAGAAGAAACTGTTTACTTCCTAAGTAAACAACAAGGAGAAAATTTTTATGACGTAGAGTGCAGAATTGTACCCATGGAAGTGAAGGTCCTAACTCCCACTAGTTTCATTATGGAATGAAATTCACTGTCCTGAAAAAAATGTTTTTACTCTGCACTGGTACCTTTAGCACTTGCAAAAGGTGGCAGTGATTTTAAACAGTCTCACATAAATATCACCTCCACCTACAAGGAAGATCATGAAGATCAAGAAAGCTGTTGCATTGCAAGCAAATGCTTCAGGACAAACTAGAATTGTGTGTAAAGGTGAGTACATGGTCTGTTCAACAGAGTAGCCAAATTTCGCTTCCGGTTTTGTTTCTTCCATATCACTGAATTAGGGATGGAACATGGATGTAACCAGAAGCAGCATCTCCTTACAGCCCACTCACCGATGCTGCGTCTCACATGCTTGCAGTTTCTGTCATGTAATGCCTGATGTGCAACTACTGGCATCTATCCTTATGTTTGTAGGCATGTCATTTCATTGCCCTTGTTTTACTAATTCTCCCTCTTCTGCCTGCTCCTTTCTGTTAAATCTATGAAGCCTATGCATCAAGGGAGCACATCTGCTCCCTGTGCACCAAGGCCTTACTCCTTAATATAACCACTTTTATTTATCTTGTTTTATTAATCTCTCAGTCTACTACCAGGTATTTCTCTTTCTTGTTCAGAAGTGGGTGTGTCGTGTTAACTAAATACCAGCATTCTAGACAAAGTGCATAGCATTAGTAGCCGCTAAGGCATGCTTTATTTACTGCTGTTGGTTTTTATAAATTAGGTTTACTTCTACTGTTCCTGGCATTTAGTTGTAACATAGATGTTTCATTTGTGAGGCAAGATTGAGGTTCATGGAAACAAATCTTACCATACAGTTACTGGCTGCTTTCTACAAGTTTATTGTTCCAGAAGCCCATGGAGGGACACCACTTTATCAAATGCATTCAAAAAGAATAGAGCCAAGAGGTTAATTATACTGAATTGCTTTTTCAAGTAGAATTTAACTTCGTTCAGGAGAGAGATGTTTCCGTCAGTGTTGTGAGTATTGAGCTGGGGCAGAGTCTGGGTGGCAAGGGAAGCTGACCAATGAGTGCACTAAAAAAACCAATGAGCTTGGTCTTAGCTGGAGATCATTAAGGGCACTGAGAAATCATTAAATCTAGAAATGGGGCCTAATGGAAGTCAATGGGAGAAGAGGAATGGATATTTAATGAGCAGCACTGCATCATGTTCTCATCTCTTCAGAAATAAATAATGAGATACTTGAATTTCTCTTTGAACAACAAGAAATCTAAAATGTAAAAATAGCATGGGAAAAAAATCCTTTGGGCCATCCTCTCAGTATGTGATTTTGACAAGCCTTAATTAATTATTGGAGTTACTTGTGGAACAAGCTTATGTGAAAGTATGACAGCATAGAATGTCTGCTTAATAGTTAGCTCCAAACCACATCTAGATTATCTTGAAACTCTGAGAGTTCATTACACAGTATTATTGAAAAATTGCCACTGTAATTTCATTTTGCTGAAGACACAGAATGGATGAATCTGCATGAAAACAGCTATAAGCCAGAAATCCTCGCAAGCAATCTTAGCAACAATGCCTTATACTGTTGCAGTAACATGCTCATTACCTTACAAGTAGCTGGCATGTAAGGGTAGGTATGTTATTGCTGCACTTCTGACTGGTAACTTCTGATTATATATTTGAAAGGAAAAGCAAAACTAACAGGCCTGCAACAGGGAGGGTTGTTGGAAAGGAGAGGCACAAGATGAACTCTGGAGCTGGAGATGCTTCGGCCAGTTTATCCCATAGGGATCCTCCTCAAACAGGCAGATCCACAGCCCAGGTAGGAGAGATGGGGCTATTGGAGAAGCAGTGCAGATGTGAGGGTAGTTACACCACATAGCCTCCTGCATCTGTCTTAGCTGGGGAGCTGGGCTCCCTTAATTACCACTGCTGCCAACAGGAAAAGAGATGAGCGTTGTCAACAGGCAATTCAAGTTGCCCATGGTGCACTTATTTTGGAACATCCTGTCCATCTTGACAGATACCTTTGACTAGTCTTTTGTTAGGGACCTGAGATGGCTGCACAAGTATTGGAAGAGATTTGAGTTTTGAGGTGCAACATCCACAGGGGGTCTTCAAAACATGTTTGTCTCTCATAGCACTCTTGCATGGAAGCTTTGCATGTTAAATGGTCTGTGGTGGTTTTCTTTGGTTGGGTTTTAAAATATTTTCTTCTAAACTCCAAAATATCTTTTGGACTAGATTGTTCATATTGGCTTTACAGCAGCCTATTTGATTCTTCTATGCGTCTCTGCAGAAGGGCAGCTGTAGCTACAACCAGGCTTTTAAAAAGGTGCAGAATTGTATCTCCTAAGGAAATCTGAATTTAAATGGTTATCTACAAGAGGTGGACAAAAGAGCCATAGCATCTTCAAACACTGAGAGAAGAGACTGTGATGGGCACTTTTCCTGATCAATATGACGTTGGTTAAGATCCAGGAAAACCTAGTTTTTAGAGAAATCTTTGTGGTTGTAATTCCTTTCCCCTTCTTCTCTTATTTCATGTAAAGAAAAGGGAGGCTGGGAAGTGACAGGTGCTGAAGGGCCAACAGCATGCTAGGTAGTTTCTGCTTCAATAAGCCACATTTGATCCCACACTCCCATTTTTTTGAGGTGAAGCAGATGGCAGAGTTCCTATTCTCTAATCACAGGGTCCAGGATTTTAGTAGAATTGCTCATGTTTTATGTTGACTGAGGCATCTGGGACTCTCCCCTGCACCACTGCTGGGCACTGAGGCTTTCCTGAGCTCCAGAACTGGAAAAGAAATATTTTCCTAAAGCATCTTTGAAGGAGTAGTAGTCATCTCTGGTTAGTGCCTTATTACTGGCTGTTCAGCACTATTCAGTTACTCCTCATTTCTGTTAACTTTTAACTTGTGTTTTCTGTTTTGTGTCTGGCACAGAGGTCAATTTTTCTGCCAAAGCTATAAAGCAGTATAGCTGGGAACTGGGGGAGTAGCAACCTGATCAGGTTGAAAGTAACAATCTATTAGTTACTCCAAAGCCTTTTACTTTTAAGAATGTTTCACATTTGTGGCGTGAATGATTTATATACATTTACATGGAACAGAAAACAATAGTCTTTAGATGTCATTGCTAGTTTGAACAAAATTCTGCACCCATCTCAAGTAAAAATTTCTTAAGCTTTATATTTGTGCATATCTGGGCTCTACTCATGCATTGTGTTCTTCGGAGTGAGATGAAGACAGCTGAAAACATGGGTGGTCTCCACCAGCTTTGCAGTTATGGCTGCCTCTGCTAATAGATGGGAACAACTGTCTTCAAGGAGAATGGACAGAAATAAATTGACAGTCAGTCCTGGGATGTCCTTAAGACACCCCATCTGAGCTTTTCTTAGCATCCCTAAAGCTGTTCCACAGCCCTGCATCAGATGGTACTCCCAAAAATGGTCCCTCATCTGAGCTTTGCTGTATCTGCAAGATAGAGCATAGTGCTCAGTCCTTCAGGTGTGTGCTGGTCCTGGTATAAACTGAAATATGAGCACATTCACTGGGTTATTCATTGTTTATCAATATCAGGCATGTTGCCAACAGTTCAATAATTGTTTGATCAAAGTAGGATTTTTAAAAGAAAATAAAGCATTTTAATATTGTCGCTATATATTTTTAGTATTCTCATATAGGAGGCTTACGTTCCATTAGCACAAGAAACTACTTTTAAGTACTCCGGTTCCCTGTGAGGAAGTAAATTACAGCTAATTCCTAGTCAGATATCAGTTATCTTGCTTGTGATGCAGGTCCACAAAAAATATCTTTGCTTTTTTCTTGCAAAAGAGCCGCAGATTGCCCAAGGAGGGTGATTTGATGGTGCTCCCAGAGAGAAGAAATACTGTCAGTATGGTTGCAGGAAGCAATAAGTACCTTCATGAAAATAACTCAAGTCCCCATCCTTAATCCCTGCCTATCCTTTTTTATCTGATGGACTCAGCGAGGGCTGGAAGATCACAGTGTGGCTGAAAACAAAAGGGAGTTAACAAGATGTGAACAGTCAATGGATAAAACAATAGGTGAAGCTCTCCACGTTGTCTAGTTCCCAGGTGTCCTTCCCATGCACAGGTAGCCATGTGGATCCTGGTGAGTTTGATCTGCTGTGTAACTCTTGGAGGGCTTCCATGGGCGGGCGGCTCATGCCCATCACAGTGCAGCTGCGTCTTCCACAGCCTCAGCGAAGGGACGAAAGCCAGGTATGCCGATATCTCATTGGGGGTTGTTGCTGCTCTCTGTCTGGGTGTTGGGGATTTTCTTTTCCTCTGTAAGGATGCTCACAGGAGAAAATATTGCTTCCAGACTCCCTGACCATTATTTTTCCAGTTGCTTTGCACTCTAGCTTTATTTGCAGAGGATTAGCTTCTAAAAACACAGTAAGCTGATTTCAGAGAAAGCGTTTGGGCATCTCGTCTGTGAGAAGTGACATAATTACGACAGGTGCAATGGGGAAAATGGAATAAAATTTAAAAATTTTCTTTCTTTTTTTACCTTTATGCTGGAAATGCTAGTTTAAAAAAGCTTTATTCTGCTCTGCTGGTTTGTTTCTGAAACGTAACTAGATCTGCTTTATGTTGTGGTACCAGAAACTGAAATTCCATTTACTTGAAACATCCTTCAGATGGAGATTTTAGGCAAAGCAACAGATTCTAGATGAGAATGAACAACAGCAACAAGATAATAATAATACTAAAAATTGATTCATAAATTCTCAAACTGTAAACTTTCAGTTAAAAAAGAAGACAAGACCAGAAGGACATCTGTTTTTGAATGCAATGCCCTTGTACAGACATTCTCTGGAGGACTGTAATTAAAAAGTCTTCCTAAAGGGTAATCACAAAGTAATCATCTGACTTAAATGAAACACAGGCTACGTTTTTATAAGGTGTGGCTCACAGTAGAAGAGGTTTTATGACAGAGATACAATATTTGCAAAATCCTTTGGAAGAAATCTTTCCTAGACAAGACCACGGTACTGAAATGAAAGGCTGTCCCCTGTATTTTGTATCATGAAATAGATCCACTTTCTTAATGCTTTTATGGTGCCATAAATTTAATCCCAGAAACTTTCCCAGTAAGAAGCATGATAGAGACACTAGTGATCTGCAATTGTTAAAAAGGAGTGCAATAGCGGAAGAACCAGTTATTGCTCCATAAATGTCACAATTCACAAGAGAATTTCCTCTCACTGACTGGAAAAAGCTGTACTGTATTATGGTAAGACACATAATAGAGGGAATATCCATTAAGGAGCATAATGTGACCTTTTTTCTGCCTTATGATTCATATTTCTCACTAGTAGAAGGAGATTATCCCATAGATTAAATGTTTAGTGCCCACTGACATAGTTTAGGGACGATATGAGAAGCACACGGGTTTACTGCCATAGTGCCTCTGTTACCCAGCATTTTGTGTCATGCCTGCACACACAGACACACACACAATGTTTTATTGAAAGAGGATTTCTGGATTTTTCTTGTTTGATAGATTTTTATCTTTCTTAGCATCTCAACTTTCAGCTGAGGGCAGGCAGGATTTGATGCCACAATATAAGTGATGAATTAGAGTAATGTACTATGCTTTGATTATAAATTAACAATTTAACTATAGGCTCAAATAACATTTAACTCCAGGAAGCTTGCATTAGCAGTTCAGCTATGTTATTTGTTTTTTGCTGATAGTAGAGGAATAATTGCTTTCAGCCAAAACCAATCTGTTTTTTGCAGCTTTATAATATTCTGTGTATCAGTCAGGCAGCATGATAAGAAAATGTTACTTGACTGATCACACTACATTTCTCACGGTATCTTGTTTAGCATGTGCAGTGGGACATGCCTATGTAACCTGCTACCTTTTGCAAGGTGGCTTTGCGTTTTGTTAAGAACTTGCTTTTCTCTCATTGCTCATAGACGAATTAAAGTGCAGTCTGAGAGACCTGTTCTGTCTCCCTTCATTCCTCATGGCTATCTACAATCTCACATCTTATCAAAGTCAAAATTGCTTGTACAAAGGCTGTAAAAATACAGCATAGGGTTTTTATGTTTTGACCTTTATAGATTAGGAATGATTAAGACACATAAATCTGCCTTGTTTTTAGTATAGCATTTTCCAGAGAGTTAATTTTCTGCACTTTCAGTCTCATAACTCTACATGCCTCATTCTTTGTAGAAGATTGGTTCTTGGTAGTCATTCTAGGGGAAGAAGGTTTCTACTATGAGGGTGGTGAGGCTGAAAGAGGTTGCTTAGAGCTGCCCCATCCCTGGAAGTGTTCAAGGCCAGGTTGGATGGGACTTTGTGCAACCTGATCTAGTGGAAGGTGTCCCTGCCCATAGGCAGGGGGTTTGGAACTAGATGATCTTTAAGGTCCCTTCCAACCCAAACCAGTCAATGATTCTATGACTGTACACACCTTCCAGACATTTCATAGTAAAGTAGACTTGCTGAAGTGTATTTCCAGTGAGTTATCTTTCTTATCCTCATTTCACAAATCAAAGATCCTGTACCATATTTAATCTATATTGCTTATTGCCATTCCACATGTCAGCAAGGCATCTTGTCATATGTCTTTTATGGTTCAGTTTATGGATCCTTTTGATTTAACACACACTAGAATCTTCTGTTGTGCATGAATGTTGTCACTGCTGTCCATCGTAAGTACACTAAAAAATGAAAGAAAAAAAGACATCCTTGTCTCTAAGTTGGAGAGACATCAATTTGATAGGTAGACCACTTGGTGGATAAAGAACTGGCTGGATGGCCGCATGCAGAGAGTTGTGGTCAATGGCTCGGTGTCCAGGTGGAGACCATTAACGAGCGGTGTCCCTCAGGGATCGGTGTTGGGAGTGGTCTTGTTCAACATCTTTGTTGGTGACATGGACAGTGGGATTGAGTGTGCCCTCAGCAAGTTTGCCTACGACACCAATCTGTGTGGTTCGGTTGATACGCTGGAGGGAAGGAATGCCATCCAAAGGGACCTTGACACGCATGGGATGTGGGCTGATGCCAACCTTATGAAGTTCAACCATACCAAGTGCAAGGTCCTACACCTGGGTCAGAGCAATCCCAGGCACAGTTACAGGCTGGGCAGAGAAGAGATTCAGAGCAG
>WYDI02027106.1:0-22605 GCA_009867235.2 Psittacus erithacus | reverse complement strand
GCTTCCTCCCGGCTTCCCCTCCTCCCTGGCAAAGCATGAGACTCAGAAAGTCCTTGGTCAGAGTAAACATTACTGAGTATCAACTAAAAACATCGGTGTTATCAGCGCTGCTCCCAGGCTGAAAGTCAAAAACAGAGCACTGCACCAGCTACTAAGAAGGATTAAAATGACTGCTACTGCTGAGCCCAGGACAAATATACATGAAAACAGATCAAACTCTCAGTAAAAAAAATATGTTTGTGTAATAGCTAAAAAATGGCCTGCATGCAGATGGTATATCACTAGAGTGCTAGGATGGTACTCTGGTATTCAGGAAGAAGAAAGTCAATACTAGCAAATGGTCTAAAGATATTTCAAAGCTTTAATAAACAAACTGGCGACATAAGAAATGTGGGAAAGAAAGAGCACCCTTTGGTCAGCTGTGAGCATAAAATTGTCATGATAGATTTCTTTCAAGGACACATTTCCAATGACCATTTTAGGGAAAATAATAGAGGTAACATTAAAATGGAAGGAAGGAGAGTCACTTGTGAAATGATCAAAATTCTGCATAAAGGATAAAAGGTGGTAAAATAGTTGAGCGCTGCAGCTGAAGGAAGACTTAGAGGGAAAGGAGATGAAGCTCATAATGAACAGTTGCTCATCTCTAGTCCTGGTTCAGGTCAGGAGGCATGGCACAGCTTCAGCAATGGTGGCACTCTGCCAGCTCATGGTGACCTGCTCTCTCCTAGAGCCCTGGGTCTTAACTGTGGGCTCAAGCTGTAACACAGACAGGCAAAGAAATACTATTGCTTAAGGCTTGTGCAGCTAAACGCAGAAAGCATGAAGCATTATTATACAATTCCTAATGGCAAAGAGGTAGACAGGATCGCCTCATATGCCTTATTTCATCTCCATATTGATTGTTTCAGTGAAGTGAAAATAAATACCGATAGATCCATCTCACTGCTTTCAAAACACCTGAAAAGAATCATTCCTCAAGGAGGAATATCAATTAGTCATACTGAAAATCCTTTCCCCTTTTCTTCCCTCTTTTACACACGTGTGTGCATGCAGACATGCTTGAACTTGGGGTTGTTAATTCCTCTTTATGCCTTTGAATGTCTTCTCCTATGTGATTCCTCAGTTTATCAAGTGTATTTGCTGTTTATCATATGAGTGTCACTTCCATGCCTCCATACTGAAGCAATAAGGAAAGGATGTAATTATCTATAAATATCTAACTATAGCAACAATAAAGATAGTGAGGAATTATCAAGTACTTAAAAGATGAAATGGACTGAAACCAAAAAAAAAAGTAAATTCATTTTATGCATTAGGAGAAAAAGGCATTCTTAAGGGAAGGTCAGTCCTACAGTGGGATAACTTATATAGAGAAAGTTCATCGTCACTGCAGAGGTGATGATGTGAATATTAGATACAGTACGTAAGAAAGTACAGAGATATAGAGAAATAAAACTGTGGTAAATATGTTGTAGAAAACATTAATGCACTGATGAGCAGCCAGAGGGGAGAGCCCAATATTACTTTTCCATACTTTTACTATGTAAGATTCTACTTTTAGGACACTCGCAGTTGTTAATAGCAGTGGGAAGGGAGGCAGAACAAGATGATCTAAGGGGCCCCTTTCAGCTTTAGCATCTACAGAATTCATTCGTCTCCTTCTTGGCACTGGATTGAACTCACCTTTCTCTGATTTATATATCCATAGTTTTTATTTTAATGCTCTTACATGTAGGGGAAAAATATTACAGCCTGATAGGAACTTTAAAAAGTTGCTTGCTATGTGAAGAAGTACATTCTTACTGTTGTCACCAGGTATGGCTTATTTTCTGCCCACTCACCAGAAGTGCATTAAACACTCAGTAATGCAACACAAGTAATAAATAATTATCCTGTGGTGCAATATATGCTGTGCAAAGCCTTTTAGCCATCATAAAGATTACTTCCTGTACTGTCAAATTTGTATACTGTGGGATTATAAGGATTTATTTTACTGAAAAGAAAAAGCTGTATGCTGATAAGATCACATATCAAAAATATGCAAAAAATGTTCCTTTTATATTTGGCTAAGGCAGAGACTGCATTCTTCTTTTGCATCCTAATTTGGAGACCCAAAAAGTATACAGGTGCTAGTGCAGAGAGCGCCTCACCAACCTGTTTTCCTTGCACTCAACCACACAGGGCAATCATCTACTTCCATTCATAAAAGGCAATGCAAAGGAGAATAATTTTTCTACAGGAATCAGAGTGTGCTTTGGACTAAGATTGGCGTGCAGTCTTGGGTATTTGCTCATTTTTGGAAAACTGAAACAGTCAGGAATAAAATATGGCCTCTCTCTTTTGCTTGTAATATGCACACTGAGATGAAAAAAGGGAGTGGGAGGTGGGAATAGGCAGTGTATCCCTCTGCCGTTTCTTGAACAGCTTTATGCAGAACATGCGCTTCCCAAGGGTGAATCCCTTACCGAGAAATTAACAGAAACCATTTTCCTGGGGGATAAGAAATACCTGTTCTAACTCAGATCTGATCTGAGTATAAATGAACTAAATGGAATGGACCTTTTCCTGCTCTTCTGTTGTTAAAATTGCCATCTCTGGAAAAAGTAGAGTTTCAGTTACAAGGGGAGGCATATCATCAGGTGTTCTAAGTGAAAATAGCTTCATTGACTATACTTGCTGAAAAAGAAGGATGTGCTCCAGGGATTTTGATTTTTCCAGACTTTCCCCTAGGACAATAAGCATCAGTTATTTGCCCAGTGCAGAGAGATGCATCCAAGATGTTCGATTTCCAGCAACTACGAGGCAGCAGGTGTGGATAAGTGTTGTTATTTCCAGGTTATTTCTTGATTTTAGTCCTTATTTTTCCCAGATCTGTCTTTTGTGCTTTGTTTTCCTCAGTGATACACAATATTTTGTAAGCTTTATTTGCACAAAGCAAACCAGACTCTCCTCTACTTTGTAACATCAATATACTCCTCTCCCCTTTTAAAATTTGATAGTCAAGGATGTATACGATACAGAATTTGTGAGGTCCTTGCATAGTGACCTTATATCTTATTTCTTCATCCACCCCTATCTAGTTCTTAAACTCTCTGCTGTCTTATTTCATTACACATTCCTTTCAAGTTTATGCAGGTTTCTCAGATTTCTTCCCAAGCATCCCATAGAAAAACCCAGACACATACACCTCAGTCTTAGTTTCTTCCATTGCTGACTGAACATCAATACTTGGTAGTCCTTTTTAATTTTTAATTTTTCCCCAGTTTTTAACACCAAGTTGTAGGGCTGCTGCATTTCAGGTGACCCGATTGCTTTCTGATCTCTCAGTCCTCATATTCTAACCTCCCTTCTCCTCTTCTAAAGCTCTTAATGTTGAAGACTTCAGGCAGGTGATCTCATGACACCTTCTGTATATAATTAGACCTTGAGGTTTCTCTGGAAAGAAAACTGCTTGCTTGGTGCTCCTGATGAAAGCGCCTTCCTGCCTAGAGCATGGTATAGGTAATTAATTAGCAGCAATATACTGCCACAGGCAGGGATGCTGTTATGCTTGCCTGAGGAGACTACATGCGAATAAGCTCCTTCTCCCTGGAAGCCAGGCTCTTCTTATGTTATCCTTCTGGTGTTTAGGATTTAAAAAAATTAGGCACTGGTCAAGAGAAATCATGAAATAATGGAATATAGATGAGGGATGAACGAAGCAGATGCCAGGTCTGCATTGCAACAGAAGTGTAAGCAGACACATTGTGGAGCCTTTTCAGTAAGATACACATTTTAAGGCATAGCAGATTCAGTAAATTGCTTTTGTAATCTGTAATTTTACAAAGTATTGAAAGTCTCATTTTCTGAACTAATAAATTTCAAATGGATTATCAACAGTTCTGTTTCACTGCTTTCCTGTGAATTTGTTCTGAGACCATCAGCTTTTCTCTCACCACTGATTATAGTTAGGTACTATCAATACAATATCTGTGACTAAACGACCACACCACTGGCTAAAACATTACCACAGTCAGCTGCATTATGTGTGATGCTAGCACGCTACATTAAGTGGCAGCTGCCACTCCAGTCCCATTGCTGATCAGAACCTGAGGACTGTCATGCTTTCTCTGTATCACAACAGCTGCAAGCAGAGCTGCACAGGCAGCAGATTTTCCCCTGTGAGCTACCATCATGCTCAACAGCAGAGTAAGACTTCAGTATTTGTGTCAGAGGGGGGTCAGAACTTCAACATGAACTGCACCCAAGTTTTGCAGCTACTTCCTGTCTTAGATCAGAGAGAACAGAAACCCAGTGGAGATGGGAGTGCAAAGATATACTCTCGCCAGTTGTTCCCACCAACATCTTTTTCCCAGAAATGAGGAACCTAGGAAAATCATACTGTGTTCTTCTTTGTAGAGAGCCTAGGCATTGCTCAGACCCTGCAGCTCTTCCTTTTGTCCTCTGCTGCTGGCTTACTCTTCCCTGGGCTGAAAAGACTGGCTCAGGTGCCAGCACATACAACAGCTGAAGGCAGCCCACTCATTCAGACTGTGTACAGTTCAGAAAACTTGCCCAAATGTCCACATTGACATTGTGAGGGATTTAAAGGGAACAGATATGACAGCTTTTGTATATATATATATATTCCTTAACTGTACTCACTGTAGTAGGTGTGAATTGCCTACATTTTCAGAACACTTTCTTGTTTCCATTGACATGCCAGTGAATTTCTGGCAGTTTTCTTAAGCATGATAATTTTGCGAAAAAAAAAGCAACCAAACCAAAACTTCTTCAAGGGAACTTGCATATCAAATGCAGCCTGGTGTTTAAAAATCCATTTGGCCTTTATCATTCTTTTTGTTCTGTGCCACAGTGTCTGTCCTGAGAGCAACCGCCAAATTAATTAAGCAGCAATCCTAGTTAATGCAACTAATGCCTGAGTTAATCACATTATATATTATCACCCCCTTTAATTTTATACCACATCCATCTAGGCTGAAGCCAATCATCTTGTTTGTAAGCTCAGATTCGGTTCTGAAATGAGCTTACGGGTCTTGAAGACTTTTCTTTCACTGCTTCTCAAAACTCTTGCTTTGTTAGCCTGCCTTCACCACTAACACATACAACAAGGTTTTAATTTTTTGTTCCCAGGACCTATTTTATTTTATTCCACATTGCATTAAAAGATCCCAGATCAGGCCCGTGGAGTTACGAAAATACTTTGAATCTCATGGACTGATCCAATTTTTCTTTGTAATATCTTCCAGTCAATTAGACCAAAATTATCAAATGAAATAAAAATCTTCTCTTCATTACAATGATCTCAGCAAGCAACAGGAAACAAAGAATGAAAAATCTCCAGCACTGTGGGGGCATCCTGAAGTCCAAGCATCTACCCTTTTATAAATACGGAGAGAATGCTAAGTGCTAATGATACATTGAACACAGAAAACAGACATCAGCAGGGGAAAGTTTTACCTGCATTATTCCAACAGAGCTTTTGAAAATAATTATGCCTTTTTTATAGTGTGCAATTTTAACTGTGCAATTCCAAGTATGAAATCACTAATTAAAATGTATTCGCAGCAAAGTTATTTCTTGAAATGAAATAGTCGGGGCAGACACAAAAGACTCTTGAGACTACATTAGCCTTTCACCTATCAATGAAGCACAATGGAGAGACAGGAAAAAAAGAAAGATCCTGATTCTAAATTATTCTACTTTACTTGCATGTTTGAAGAGTTCTGGGTTAGAGACTTGTGGTTTATTACCATACAACAAAACTATTTCATGATATTTCACCTTTCCACCAGCTCTCCGGAAGCATGTTCTTTGTGGAAGTCTCAGAATGGAGGAAAGGAATTGCAGGGAAAATGGTAGGAAGATTGTTGAGAAACATTAAGCTGAGAAGCTGCTGCTGTCCCAGATGTGAAAAGGAGCAGTTGCATTGAAAGCTGCTGCGACACATCATCTGGGTATGTTCCTTGTCTGAGCAAAGCATGTGCTTCCAAGTGGGAAACAAGGGAAGTGGGAAAGTGGAGAGAGCACAGTTAAAAGTGAAGCACCTCTTGCAGATGAATGTGTGCTTAGAGATATCACATATGATTTCCTGTGACAGCTCTCGTGGATATGAACCTTGGACTTCTACTTTTATTGTAGAAACCTGTCATCAAAATTGGTGGAGAGCATTTTATGTGCCTCAGCCTCCATCACCAAGTTCTTTTGCATTTGATCCAACTGTGTCAGTTCATCTTATGGGATTATGAGCTAGGCAATGAGCATTAGTCAAAACAAAGTGTTTAAAGCAATTCAGAACAGTCACAGTAATTAAATTTGGAATTGTGAATGTGAATATGAGTATCAGGACTTGCTTTTCCAAGAACTTGCATACAATCAGCAAACAACCTTTTATCAAAAGTGCCTAATGTTTGAGCAAAACATTCTTTGTGTTGAATATTGGTTGCTCATGAATAATCTGAAGCCAAGGAATTAAACACTTTATCCATAAATAAGGCAGAATATCAAATATCTAACTTCAAATTATGTTCCTTGATATCTCTTGCAAAGAACCTGAAATTATTACAGAGCCATGCTGCGTTTTCTCAGTTGTGTATCTTGCCACAGGAATCCAGGTGGTAGCTGGATTTCAGTCTGGATGCGATGAAAGATATTAATTTAGATGTCCAGAGTAGGTTGGAATGTGATTTCTCCCATAAAGAAACATATTTAATGTGGGTGCTGGCAGAAATACTAATACAATTGATGTTGCCAGCTTACCACCCAACAAAAGCAGAAAAAAACATAGGGAACAAGCCTGCTGCTTTCACTCTTTTGAGGGAATGGATCTTGTTATTACCAAGATACTAAGGCTCAGAGAAAAAAAATAGCAGATGTGTTTGATTTTGATTTTATCTGTGCGGGTCTAAAGATGTTGGGTAAACAATATAACCTTCCACACAGGATGTTTGAGAGAAGAATGTTTTGTTATTTATTCTCTGGCATAGAAACATGCGCAGTGTAGAAAGTTTCCATGTCTAGTTGAAGGTGTTGAGTTACACTTACTTTAGAAGCTCAGAGGAGCCCTGGCCTCAAAATCATAAACAAGGTATAATAACAGAGTCAGTTATACTGAGGTGGAAAGAATGATTACCCAGTATTTTTCATGAAGATTAGTCTATAGTATGTTCTCATCTAACAGGTTCAGTAATTCAGCATTAAGGTTGTGAACTCAACCCTTCCCTTATTCATTGATTCCAATGCATTATTTGCCCTCAAAAGTTCTGCCAAGTTTACATAGAAATTACTTGCTATGATGTTTAATTAGAAAACTTAGGCTAATTTGCAAATGTAAGCCAGGGACTTCTTTATCAGGATGGAGAAATATTGCCACGTAGATTCTTTCAAAGGTTTAAAGCCAGTCTAGTTTATCTGTGGAAATAACTTGGTTTTTTTAAGTGAGCTCAAAAGCAGTTGAAATAGCT
Source organism: Psittacus erithacus (assembly GCA_009867235.2). Lineage (NCBI taxonomy): Eukaryota > Metazoa > Chordata > Aves > Psittaciformes > Psittacidae > Psittacus > Psittacus erithacus. The sequence goes on along the minus strand of WYDI02027106.1, from coordinate 15,139 downwards.
TCAAAATCAAACTAAGTGGTGTTTGTTTTTTTTTTGCTTTCTGTACCCACTAGAACTGGAAACTAATTGCCTACTAAGACTAGTGCCACACCAGCCTGACATAAAGGAGCTGGCTTTTGCTTACCTCAGGCCATATATTTTGGCTTGAAATTCAACACAACAGCACTTCAGTTTGAAAATCTTTATTTCAGGAGGATTTTTGCCATCAATGTATCTACTTATTTATTTATTTATTTAAATCTGAATCATGCTTTATTTGTATAATTAACGCATATTTTAATTTCAGAAAAATGTGTGTGTACACCAACTAATTTTTCAATCTCCCCAAAAATGGACCAGCATCTACACATAATGATGCTTGTCTATTTGTTGAATTGGTTGTCCAAAATTACGCTTTTTCCTTGTCATTGATACATTTATATCCCAACTATTTCTGTGTCAGGGCCTGGAGCACATCTACTCATGAGGTGAGATTGGCTGCAGGGGTTGGGGCCAGCTCAGCACCCTGGTTTTCCTGTCCCACAGGCGTGTGTGTGTGGAAAGTGTCATGGGTGACAGGGTGAGAGGAGGTGGCATAGCAGGCGAGTAGCCTTTATTGTCTTGATAAACAGCCAGCCCCGCATCATTGCCGGAAAGAAGTCCTTGTCTTCCCGGTATGGAGCATTTGAACTCAAAAAATAAGTCCTTTTAACTTTTGAACTTTTTAGAGCTCATGAGCTTTGCTCATGAAGAGCTGAGGCAATACAATTCAATTCTCTGGTGATTTTCTTTTCAGTCATAGACATGAATTACAACCACAAAAATTAGATCAGGGCATCGACTTTAGAAGTTGAAAGCAGCCACAAGTGAGAAATAATAGATCAAATTCTATAGTTCACAGATTCTTTAGGAGAGTAAATTTAAAGACAAAAGAGAACTAGGGCAAAGGAAGATCTTTAAAGAAGTTAAAGTGGACTTTAACTTCTCAGAAGGATACAGAACTAGTTCTCCTGTTTGCATGCTGACAGTGGATATAATGGAAGGTAGATCTGATTTAAAGTGACTAAAATGACACTGTTTAGAGAAGGTCAGATTCACAACAATTTCAGTTGATGATCAAGAAAGTAGATCTTGTTGCAAAACATAAATTCTTTTATGTCCTGAAAAGTACTAAACCAACTCAACCTTCCCCAAGATCTTTAATTATAAATAGCATGCCAAAACTTAAGCAAATTCCTAACATTTTAAATACACATTTAAGGTTTAATTGCAGGAACACAAACAGAGAAATCAGAATGCTGGTTCACACTGCCTGTGTGAACACTTGCTCAGTAGTAAATGTGAAGTTGTGTATATCATTCTGGGAAACCTTATTGCTTGTGAGATCACAACAAAGGATGATCTGGTCCAGTAATTCTCATACGAAAGCAAAAACATAAAATACATGCAAAACTTTTGTTATAAACAGAACTTAAAAGCACCATGTTTCCAAATGCTGTAATTTATTAAAAAATGGTAATTAATGAGAAAAATATCAAGAACAGTTTCCGCTTATCCATGTTTACTATGTAAAACTTGGAGCCTTTTTACCTTGGAGCTAAAGAAGAGGAAGATGTAAGAGGATATTTAGAAGAATGGGTTTGCAGGAGACTCTGAAGTGACCTCTCTATTGCAGTAGTCACACCTGCATACTAACAAAAGCTGTCACCATCACAGATTAGCTTCACACTTTTCTCTGCAGAAATTGTCCTTAATACTAAAAGGAAACACAAATTGGTGATAACCCATCCAAAGGAACAGATTGAAAGCAGGATAGTAATAAACCCTCGTATGAAGAACACTCTGTTCAACTTTTTGTTTTTACTTACGTATATGGGCTGGCTCCAGATATGGAAAACTGGTAACACACATTCTGTTGTTCAGGAAAATGTAGAATTGATATTGTTATAATTGGCAAGAATGATAGGTTTTCTTACTTATGTCAGGGTACGACTGGAGAAAAACCCAGTGTTGGAGTGTCCTGTGTTCAGCTGTAGCAGTTACTTTTCTCCTTTTTGGTAGCTGATGCACTGTTGTGTGTTTGGTTTTAGTCTGAGAACAGTGCTGATAACACACCGATGGCTTTAGTTGTTGCTAAGTAATATTCACCCTGATCAAGGACTTTTCCATCTCTCATACTCTGCCAGTGAGGAGGGGCACAAGAAGTCATGAGGGAGCAGAGACAGGACACGTGGCCCAAAGTAGCCAAAGGGGCATTCCATACCACAGCACGTCATGCCCAGTATATAAACTAGAGGAAGTTACTTGGAAGGCCCAGATTGCTGCTTGGGTAAGGCTGGGTATTGGTCGGTGGGTGATGAGCAATGGTATTGTGCATCACTTGTGTTTACTGGGGTTTTTTTTCCTTCCCTTTTTAGCTTTATATTCTCTCCCCTTGTTATTTCCCTTATCATTATTATTAGTGGCAGTAGTAGTAGTTTTGTATGGTACCTTAGTTATTGGACTGTCCTCATCTCAACCCGTGGGATTTATATTCTTTCAGTTCTCCTCTCCATCCTGCCAGGACCAGGGGTGAGGGAGGAAAGAAGGTGGTTGGCATGAGCGAGGGCTGCATGGTTCTGAGTTACAGGCTGGACTTAAACCACAACATGGACCTATTTTGTTCTTGGTCCCAAGAGTGAAATTAAGACACAAGTAAGGTCAAGTACCATAATCGATCAGTTAGTTTGTTACAAAGCAACGATTATTATAAAAAAGGAGATAGCGATAGGACAGATAAAAAAAAAAAAAAAAAGATAGAAATGAAGCAGGAATTTGGGGTGTAGAGAGATAGGCACCACTGTGGATTCAGCAGTGTCCCAGTGTCGATTCATAGTCATTGTCCTCAGTGGTGGGAGTCCTCCAGGGTCCATAGTTGGTATCAGAGGTGGTGGGAGTCCTCCAAGGTCCATAATCGGTGTCAGAGCAGAGTGTCCCCAAGAGTCCACAGTAGTCACTGGAGGTGGGTGTCCTCATGGAGGTGTCCTCATAGAGGTGTTCCTCATGATGATTACCTTTTCCCCCTTTTATTATGAGTTCGGGGGAGTACCTCTGTTCTTAATGTCACATACTATGTGTTCCTGGTGGACCAGTTCCACTGGTCTTGCAGCCATCTCTTAACTGCGCATGTCTGCAGCAGTTCTTGGGATAATAGACAGCAATTCCTCACACCAATCCTCAAGATAATGGAAGAGTCTTACTTCAGCTCCTCACACCCATCTCTCAGACAATTGTCTTTGGAATCCCAGATCTCAGCTTCTCATACCAATCTTTGAGACAATGGACAGGGGAGTCTGATTTCACTTCAGTCTCTCACGACTTAGACCTATTAGGATCTGACTTGAAGAAAAAGAGCTTCATGATATGCTGCAGATGAGAGTTGTCTTTAGTGCTGTATAAAGTAATAGAAAGAAAAGCAGTGTGTAATTACTGGAAACAACATTCTTTATATGGACAATTTGTTGCCCCTTGGACTGAGATCACAAAATAGTTTAGGTTGGAAGGGACCTTAGGCTAGAAGTATAAAGTTCCTCTAGTTCCACCCCTCCTGAAATGAGCAGGGACACCTTCAACTACATCGGGTTGCTCAGAGCCTCGTCCAACCTGGCCTTGAATGTTTTCAGGAATGGGGCATCTATCACGTCTCTGGGCAAACAGTGCCAGTGTCTTACTATAAAATATTTCTTCTTTATATCTAACCTGGATCTACCTTCTTTTCCTTTAAAACCATTACCACTTGTCCTATTGCTGCAGGCAACATCAAGGCTAATATCTGTCCTTATTTTTCTCACCCCTTTAAGCACTGAAAGGCCACAAATAGATGGGTTTAAGTCAAAAGTAAAAGGGCCAGATGTAATTTAAGTCAGCTTTGGTTCAGAAAAGTGTGTGCTTTCTTTTAAGCATATGGAAAGACTCATGTCTTCAGTAGTGTGATGGTGAAGGAGTTGGATGATTTGGCTTTCTCTAAGTTTGGACTTTTTGAACTATTCATGAAAAGCTTAACAAAGTACAGTATTTGTTATATTTGGTGTCAAAGTAGAGGGGTTATTTGCTGGATAAATTTGTGAGGTCACACAATGCTGAAAATAAACTCTCCCTACAGGATTAAATATAACTTTTAATTGTTATGTAGGTGATATAATATCTTAATCAACATCTTATCTTGGGGTTATAGAAATGTTATTACAAACATGCAGCTTTAACCTTCATTGATTTCAAGGACTCTGTCATTATCCCATTTTCCAGGGTGAGGTCTCTAATTACTGAACATTCTGGTTCTTAATTTCATGTGATAAGCCTAAAACTAACAGATAAATGGTCTCATTTCATTCTGAGGACAAAATAATTTTCAGAAAATGATGTAGACAAGGTGGAAGAATGACATTTGAAAGAAAAATCTGCAGAGAGTACCTAGAAACAGATGTTTTACATAGCAAAATATCATTTAAACAAGGCTTGCTTACAATTTACTGTTAGGCCACAAAGAAGTTTCTTTTGTGTGATTCTTTTAGCACTGCACTAAAAAAGCTCCAACAAAGGAGGAGATAGCTGTTTAGCTGAGCATCTAAACATAAGGTACGGTGCACTAACAGGAGGTTTACTCTTCATTGTGGTGTTTGCTTTGTACCGCGGACTATTTGCTCTGGAGAAAGCATGTAGATTATAAATACAAAATGTCATTTCTTTCTCTGTAAAATTGGTGTAGCTGCTAGTGGAAGCTATCCACATAGTCTCATGATTAATACTTTTTTTTTTTTTGCAACTGCTATCAAACTTCTTTGCTACCCTTTTTGTTGCAGTATTTTGCTAGGCTGTTTTAAGTTCATGCTAAGTGGCTTACCTACCCTGAAAAGATTAGTCGGGGTAGAAAAGATGCTTAAAGATACTTGTTACTGGGCTGTCAATGATAAGATGGGTGAGACCTCTGAAGTAATCCTTCATCTAGTTGAAAACACATACAAACTGTGATTTTTTTTTTTCTATGACCAAGGTCTTTTGAAGATTTATTCTTTGCAAGTTATATTTTGCAACACATATGTAGCCAAAAAATGGGCTCTGTCAGAATAGGGTTTGTGCAACCTCAGTCTATCTAATTCCTGTCCACCACTGCCATTATGAGGGCAGCCAAGTGTCCTATACTTAGCTCATGCAGTACTTGTTGCTCCCAAGTACAGATTTTCATCAGTGAAAAATAAATCCAGATGAACAACAATCAAGGCTTTTTGTGGCAGTTAAAAAACTCTCTTTTTCTTTACCCTATGCTCATGAGTAGCTATGTTTGAAACAGGTTAAAGAGTCGTGAGGACTATTTATGTCACTGATTTTTATTTCAATCATTACGACTAAATTGTAAAGTTGGGGATGCCAAATTAAAAGTAAATTCCTGTTCTAAGTTGGTATCTCTGCAAATGTTAGCCTTTAGAAAACTGCACTCCTACCTTATCCACTCATCAAATTCCGTATTATTGAGTGTGTCATTGACCTCTATCCCACCCCAAAACCTACTGTATGACCTTACAGAATGCAAGATCTATACTGTGATGGCCCAATAGGTGTCAAAAGGACAGAGACACAAGTAAGACAAAACAAATAATTTTGACCTATGTATTATACACCCTGTTGTACATGAAGTTAACATAATACAGTCTTACAGGAAAATCCTCTGACAAGGCGTAAGGCTGAATAATCTCTTTGCCTAGGAGAAATATTTCCTCAGAAAGGACTATGGTTTGTTGTTTTTTTTAAGTCAGGTTTTGTCTATGTATTCCATCTGGTGTCTTTCTTAATTATCTGTATAGATGGTTTCATATATTGCAACAGAACTCTAGAGGTACCTTGGAATTAGTGGAATATCAGCAAGGAGCCTCTTCTAGTGTATATAAAAGAAGCTCTAAACCCAGAAACAGCAGTTTAGTATTTAGGGTCTCCAGGAAGATATACCAACATTTTACCAGCTGATAAAAATATACCAGCTGGTATATTTTTAAAAATAAAAGTCCCTGGATGTGGTAGGTGTATATATGCTTGAACTGTCTAGATGAAAACACTTTGAATTCCATTGGTAAGGATTATAATGTACCCTTTCTGAAGAAAAAAACCCTTTGATATAAATACTTTTATCCTTTCCCTCCTATTGTTGCATCATTGGAAGAGAGAGCAGAAACAGAAGCTACTTTTTAAATCCCACACAGTCCTGGGTTTGTTCCTTCCAAACTGTCAGATTGTCATGGGTTCAGTTATTTTTCTCTTTTTTAGTAGCGATACAGTGCTGTGTGTTCGGCTTTAGGCTGAGAACAATGCTGATAACTCACCGATGGCTTTAGTTGTTGCTAAGTAATGTTTACCCTGATCAAGGACTTTTCTATCTCTCATACTCTGCCAGTGAGGAGGGGCACAAGAAGTCATGAGGGAGCAGAGACAGGACACGTGGCCCAAAGTAGCCAAAGGGGCATTCCATACCACAGCACGTCATGCCCAGTATATAAACTAGAGGAAGTTACTTGGAAGGCCCAGATTGCTGCTTGGGTAAGGCTGGGTATTGGTCGGTGGGTGATGAGCAATGGTATTGTGCATCACTTGTGTTTACTGGGGTTTTTTTTCCTTCCCTTTTTAGCTTTATATTCTCTCCTCTTGTTATTTCCCTTATCATTATTATTAGTGGCAGTAGTAGTAGTTTTGTATGGTACCCTAGTTATTGGACTGTCCTCATCTCAACCAGTGGGATTTATATTCTTTCAATTCTCTTTCCCATCCCACTGTGAGCAGGGGAAGGAAGATGGGGGAGAGTGAGCAAGGGCTGCATGTTTCTGAATTACTGGCTGAGCTTAAACTATGACACAAATATTCCCTGGATTTCCTATTAGTGGTGTAGGGCACTGACTTTGTGATCAAGATCAAACGTTTTGCTTCAGAGAAAGAGGGGCTTGTTATTTCCTGACAGCTAGCAGAATTACTTGAGAGGCTGGGAGAGACAGACTCATTCCTGTGTCTGTCCCATGATATTCAAGCTATCTATGTAGTTTCCTGCACTTTGTTACAGAAAAAAACACCATGTTTTTGCAAGTCCTAAATGCTGAAGAATAACTTTTCTAGCAAATTATGTAATGCTCACACGGTGTTGTAGCAGTCCCCCACTAATGTCTAACATGTGCCAAGAAAGAATAGGAATGCTAGCAATTGATAGTTACGTGAAGTGTTCCTTTAGCTCAGGTGTAAATGACTGAATAGGGTTTTTTTGCTGAAAGTCAAATAGGTGATTCCTGCTGAGCCCAATACAGGTATGTGTACAGCCAGCAGCTGCTCACTTGCTGTACTACACTTAGACATCTTTTTACATGCTGTACTCTTTGCATATGTGCAGTAAATGTTACAGAAATATAGACCCCTTACTGCAGCAGGCAAGACCCTCTCCTGCATCAGGGCAGTACTCAGTACAGGAAAGTGGGTGGTCTGTGTGCATCAGCAGAATCTCCAGCATGGCTTGGATTGGTTATTAATCATCTTTGCTTTGAATCTTTAAAAGAACTAAGACTCAACAATGCTGTATGAATGTGTAAGCATTCAGAACCTATACAGGTTGTCTGGGTTGCAAGGTTACGGTGAAGGTGTGCCTGAAGATGTGCCGTGTGTATCTCAGAGAGACATGAGCATGAGCTGGGTAGTGCAGTAACTTGGCAAGTGGCTGACTATCTAAAGGAATTCAACACAGCCAGCATACTAAAGAAGTCTCCTGAATTATGGCTGGCCAGTGCACAGTTACTGAGAGCTATCCCAAGTACAGGAGATGATGAGTTCTGTCCTGTTAAAGCTACTTCCCGAGAAAGTGCCCTCTTCCACTGATGAACCTGGAGGTTATCTCCAGAGAGCTGAGATGATTTTACTCATTTCTTTGTAAAGCATAGCTACCAAAGGAAGAAAACACATTAGAGACCTATCCTTCTTCTACTCACCTCTTTACAGTATCTTAGTAAGTCAGTCACTCAGGCACAGAAAACAGAATGTTTTTCATTTTCTGCTTTAGGATTTTAAAACTTGAGTTGCTCCCCACAATCTAAGCAAAAGGCTCTATGGTCAATGTTGAAAAATGATCAAATACCCCCCATACACACAAGATTTACTTCAAAATTGCTATCCAAATAAATGGGCCAGAGGGACTCTACAGGCAATGTAGTGTTTGGTGCTTCTGGCAGAATTATTGATGGATGAGAGTTCTTTTTTTTGACTCTGTGTTGTAATAAAGAGCCATAGATTCAGTAGCACATCTATCCTTTTAAATAAAAGAATGTGTTACTTCTGAAAACATATTATTCTCTACATCCATACGTATAGGAAGCAAGTTCTATATTTGCATTTCAGATATGATTGAAGTGATTCCTGTGTGTACTATCTTCAACATGCCCACACCAGCATGCACAAGTGCATGCAGATGTAGTAAAAATGCTTTAAAATAAGAGGCATATTACTAATGTATTGCTAGTAACAACTTTGCCTCTTAATATCATTTGTGTAATGCTTATCTTTAAACCATGCCTTTAGTTTTCTGTTGCAATTAAACTACGTGGCTGTTTAAATACAAAATGGCACAGTGTTAATGCTCAGCACTATTTATCAAAATGTGCCTGGGCATGTTTAGCTGTAAGTGCTTAAGTACTGCACTTAATAATTGTAATGTGCTACCCAGAGTTTAATCAGAGCTAAAATCTTGAATGTGGACTCTGATTTTGATTAGCGGTACTTACACACTGAGGCAGAGACATTTTGTATTAAATGATCTGTACGATAACTCCATTTGGCATAAAGGTAGGATCTTTTTTCCTTGCATGAAAACTTGTAAGTCATATAAGTATTGATTATATTTGTTGCTTTAATGAAGTAAAAGTGGATTTCTGACTAATGCAGTGGAAAGTATACAATAGAGTCCTGCCATCATAAATCACTTTGTAGTGAATGCAACAGTTTTTTATTGGATGTCACCTTTGGAAGCAAAATCAATTCAAATCAAATCACACAGCTGCTGTGTATATCAGAAAACTACAAGGAATTAATACACTTACATATTTGCTCTCCATGCATGCCTAAATTAAATATTAACAGTTTGCATGAAGGTGTGTTGCATTGCAGCCAGTTAAAACGATTTTATGCCAGACAGTCCAGGTACCTGGTCAATAGAGACTGGCTGGAGTTTGCAGTTAAAAAAGCAAACTGCATCCTGTCAGCTAAAGAATACATGGATAGTGGCTTTCCGTACAGAAACCAGGATCCAGTTTTGAAAATATAACGAGTTTCTCTCACAGTTAAATTGCTTCTTTTGGCAAGAAAGTTATGAACTTTTAAATGTTTTTTCCATGTTGTTTACATTAATACCCACAAAGCAAAACTGCTGCAGTGGGTGTCGCTGAAGCCATTTCTGCTTCCTTTTTATCTCAAGTTCAGAGTCTGCTATCTCATTATTATGTTTGCTGAGCAAATGCTAAAATACAAGAATATTTTCCTTCTTTTGATGTGATGGAACCTGGCAGAAGGATATATTGCTCAAAATCATAGAATGATGGGTCTTAAACATCTTTTTTCCAATAAAGCCGGTAGCAGTTCTCTGAAAACTGACGCAGTCATAAGGCAAAAGCTAAAAAACACTGTTTCTTCTGATACCATTTTTTCCTTTGGGAAAAATAAATGAACACTTAGTGTTCAATCCTTCCAAGGAAAAGGGTCATCATCACCTTTTCTTTCCCCCTTTACTTTCTTTTAAGTCGTAAGTAATTGATGCAAATTCTCAAATAAGAATTGTAAGATTTTAGTGCTGCTGGCTTGAAATTACCTGAAATTTCTTGTGCCCGCTTGGACTCAGGACTCCAGATGTGATTATCCTGTTAGAAAAGTAGCAAGATAGATGAGCAGATGTGTGTGACTGATTTATATCCTCCTCAATCTTAAGGTTAGTTCATACACCAAATTATCGGGGAATGACAATAAGCCACAGAATGGGAAACCTCAGAGCAAAACATCAATAAAAAAGTTAAAAGCACCATCTCTTCAGCAGCAGAAATACCACTTAGTGTGAAGCTCTAATGGAGAAGACTTCCTCTAATATTTATGAGCAGCTATTATGCAGAGGATGCCCCTAGGTTCCTAGATGTTCAAGAAGGAGTCAATTTATGCTGTACTCTGCTTGGCACCATGACACAATTTATCATTATTAAGGGTGAAAATTCAGTCTCGGCTGTGCTGAGTTCACAATGGACAATGTGGCTGCCTTCTCTGTATTGCTGAACACTGGAACAAAATTAAACACCTGACCATTTCCATGCTGTTTTTCCTAAACATGTTGAAAACAAAAGTAAAGGGGTATTACTACAAAGGCTTCATACTGAAAACTAATACTTTTAGACTGAGAGAAGCCTGAGGAAAGCACCAATCTTATCAATCAGCTTTAGGCTTTATTTTTTTCAGTGTCTTCAGTAGCTTGCAAGTGGCTGACAGCTCAGCCACCTCAAACTTACAGCTTGGCATAGTTCTGCTGCCACTGCTGATGAGAAGTCAATAGCTTGCAGTGTGTAGATTGTTAGAACTTAATTCCAGGTTTATATATCAGTAATATTGTAGACCTTCTAAACTACCTAGTTGGTTATCAAAAGGTTTCTGAGCAGATATCGTTCTGAAGAGCTGTGTTCAAAGGATAAGCTGTAAACTAAATGAAAGTAATAATTATAATGTCAAATAGAGTAAGAGTCAGTCAGTTCCTGGACATAGAACTAAAGAACATGTTTAACAAGTTAGTGATCTACATTTAAGAGCATGAACTCAGTCAAATGGACTAAATTTAAGTCTTGTCCTGGGTTCTGCAATTAAATGTAATTAAACTATACAGTAGGCACTTCGGGAATTAAATAAGGCAAGAAGTCAACCCACTTTTTTCTTCCTGTTATTTATGAGTTAAGGTCAAGTCATGTACAAGAGACATTGGGAACAAAATCCAGTCTTTATTTGCACCTGTGTAGCTCCATTTGGCCCTAAGCCTAAAATGCCAGGAAAAAAACAGAGCCATTTTTCATTGGACTGTGGCCCCTTGAGCACAGTAGTAACAATGAAATGGGAAGAAGCAATATAAAATTAGACAAAGAAAACCTTAAAGCCATTCCCAGGTGAGCTGTACGGTCCCTTCCAACCCAAACCATTCTGTGATCCTGTGCCTCTGTGATTTCAGAGACAGCTCTGGTGCAGTCTCCCCCCATCCCAGGCACACCATGGTCAAGGGCAGTTTTTATGCTGCCAAAAGCACAAAAACTTCTCCATGGCTGTGAAGTGCTGAATGTCTGTTGGGGCAGAAGGGCCTTTGGGGTAGCCACCAGCCAAGGTGGCACTTTGTGGATGCATTTCCCAAGAGAGATAGGCTGGGAGGCTGAGGAGCCCCTGGGGCTGCTTTTGTCACTTCCTCCTAGTCAGGCTGATTTCAGCCTCCAGTACAGTCAACTCTTGGGATCCTCCTGTCACTCCAGAAATAGAAATGGGTTCCACCCATTGACAGCTTGGTGGCATCAGGGTACACTGTGCACCGGTATCTACTAGAGCCTTATACTTCTGTGGGACTGATGTGCCAGGCTATCTGATCCACACAGTCCAGTAAATCCGATTGTCCCCTACCTCCATCTGGCTGGAGGAAGGGCCCCTCTTATAGTCATCACAACACTGATCACTTACATCATGTAGAAAGGGATTATTCTTCTTTATCACAGAGCTGGAGTAAAATCAGCTCTTCCACTCCATCTGGGAACCTGCTCACCAGAGACTGAAGCCGCAGCTTTCATAAGATGATCATCCTTGACCTTTGTTCTCCAATTCATGCACCCATTCCTGTAGAACGGAGGTGGGTTTTCCATCCCACTTTCTCATGTCTTCTCCGTGATCCCACAGGAAAAACCATAGGCCTGTGCGTACCTTCTCTCCCAAGCAGTAGGACACTTTTTGTTAATAGCTGAGATGTGGGTTGGTACATGTGAGCAGCTGGATAGATCGGATAGATCATCTCTCAATTGTCTGAACTCCTGGGACAGTTTTTCCACAGCTGAAATGATGGAAGAGGTGAGATTGTGTTCGAACTCTCGGAGCTGACGAATCATTTCATCTACTGCTGGTGGTACTATGTCATTCCAGGTTATTGCTGCCAGTGCATGGGCATATGATGATGGTGCACTCCATGTAAATTTCCGCCACATAAGTTGTGTACATTTGAATTCATCTGGATCTATGGATGCATTCCCAGTATCCAGCCTGCGATAGATATCTCTGCAATGGCTGATTCCCTCAGGGACTGGATTTCTTTTTCTAGTGTGGTCCAGTTGGCCGAATGACTCATAACATTGTCCTTGCCCAGAAACCTTTGTTTCACAGCTGCCAAGAGCCGCCTCCAAAGGCTGAGGGATTGTTTCTCTTTTGCAATTGCTTTGTCAGTTCCCCCTTCCCTAGCAAGTGATCCCAGCTGCTTGGCTTCCCTACCTTCTAGCTCATGACCATCGGCCCTCTTGTCCCAGCATCGGAGCAACCAGGTGATGATGTGCTCCCCTGGATGACGGGTAAAATCTTTTCACATATTCCATAGCTCAGTTGAGGTTTGGGATTGAGAAATCACCTCTTCTTTTTCCTCTTCCTCTGATTCACATAACAATAACTCTTGATTAGATGCTGTCCCATGTAGTAAGTACATTGATTCTTCACCTTTTTCACTGTACGGGTTGCTTTTTGTGCCTCTTGTTTGCTTTTCTCCTTGTGTGCAACCGATATTGGCATGAATTGGTCCTGTGGTTTAGCTGCAGTGATTATCACTGTGGTTGGAGTGTCTGCAGTATCTATTGTCTGGGTTGGTGTAGCCACTGTGCTTGGGGGTTGAGTAGCACCAGCATCTGCACTGTCTGTTGCTGTCAGGGTTTGGGTAGCTGCTCTACCTGTCATTGGGGTTGGTGTAGTTGCTGTGCTTGGAATTGGATTAGCTATGTTGTCTGTTGTAGTCAGAGTCTGAGTAGCTACTGTATTAGGGTTGTTGTAGGTGCTGTATTTGGAGTTGGAGTAGCTGTGTTGTCTGTTGCTTCGCCATCAGATTCAGAGACTTTTTTTTTTCCCTTTGAAGGTGCTGGATAATGTTGAACAGGGCTCTGTAAGCATAGGCCAAGCCCCAGCACGTTGCCGTGATTTGTCCCTCTCTGATATGACCAGGATGACCACACACCTCATTTAAGTGTTTTACTAGTTTTTCTGGATTTTGCACTTCTTCAGTGGTGAAGTTCCAAAGCACTGAAGGGGCCCACTGGCCTAGGTACTTGCCCATGCTATCCCACACACCCTGCCACTCATGACTGTCCAGCCTCAGGGAAAATCTCTTGCTTCTCCTATATCATCGCCTAACCCTAGGCAGGACCCAAACCTGACTCTGCTTAACTTTTGAGGGAAGACGAAATGGTCATAGGTAAAACACACTGTATGTGTGCCAACATGGTCATCCCCATCACAATCAGCAGGCAGGTCTTAAGGGTGCTCAAAGGCCATTCAAAACTTTCAGAACTCTCAAATGATGCTGTAAACGGTCTGGAGGGGGTGCTGAGAGTGTAAGGGAATGTCACCTTTATAGGATGACCACCCAAGGAAGAAAAGAAATATGTGTAATTGCTAAGCACTTCTGTTATATACCTCCCAAAATATAGAGGTGATGACCACACTGGGAATACAAGCAAGATCAGTTTCATGATCAATGAGTCTATTGTATTACAAGTCATTACCATAAAGTACAGTGAAACAAGAACCTTAGCCCAAGCCCCCCAAGCCGGTAAACACTGAGACAGCAAATACTGGCTGTAAGTAAGGTACAACATGCTGAAAATCTAAGATCAAGAGCAACAACTTCGATAGCCAATAAATCAGCATTGTGATGAGTGATTATTAATCTGAAACAATGAATGCTTATCACAAGAAAGATTAGACACACTCCAGGCAGATCTGTCATTATCTCAATCCTTCATACCCCGCGTTGGGCACCACAAAGGACTATTTTGTTTTAAGCCCAGCCATGCAAACCAGAAGCACGCAGCCGCTTGCTCACTCCGCCCATTCCTTCCCCCCTCTCCTGGAGGGGTGGGGAGGAGAACTGAAAGAATGTAACTCCCATGGGTTGAGATAAGAACAGTCCAGTAACTGAGATGTAACACAAACGCACTACTGCTACCACCAATAATAATAATGTTAAGGGAAATAACAAGGGAAGAGAATACAACCACTCACCACCAGCCATCTGATTCCCAGCCTGACCTGAGCAGCGATCTAGCCTTTCCATGTAGCTGCCCCCCAGTTTCTATACTGGGCATGACGTGCTGTGGTATGGAATACCCACTTGGTCAGTTTGGGTCAGGCGTCCTGTCTCTGTTTCCTCCCGGCTTCTCTTCCCTGGCAGAACATGAGACTGTAAAAGTCCTTGGTCAGAGTAAGCATTACTGAGCAGCAACTAAAAACATCATTATTATCGTCATTGTTCCCAGGCTGAAAGTCAAAAACACAGCACTGCACCAGCTACTAAGAAGGAGAAAAATGATTGCTACTTCTGAACCCAGGACAGAATGGTATAAACTGGCATGTTTGAACAGTCTGGTTGGATCTCCCTCTGCCTTCCAGTTAACACAGGATTCTTGTATATCTTGTAGTAATGGGGCAGCCTGCCATCCTTCTTCCTGAATTTCCTGTGGTGCCTGAAATAGATGTTCAATACAAGTGTTAAATATGTTTGAAGAAAGTGACTGAAATGTCTTGTTTGTTGATACCTGCAGTACTATGTAATATTCTGGTATGTCTGTCCAAGTTGTGTTTGGGACCTTGAGTTTTAATGCTGTAATATTTTCAAGAAGGGGAAAATGGAAGACCCAGGGAACTACAGACCAGTCAGTCTCACTTCTGTGCCTGGCAAAATCTTGGAGCAGATTCTCCTGGAAAGCATGCTAAGGCACATGAAAAACAATGAGGTGGTTGTTGACATCCAGCATGGCTTCACTAAGGGAAAATCCTGCCTGACCAATTTGATGGCCGTCTACAGTGGGGCTATGGAACTGATGGACAGGGTTAGAGCAGCTGATGTCATCTATCTGGA
>WYDI02027105.1:6828-20907 GCA_009867235.2 Psittacus erithacus | reverse complement strand
TAGTTACTGGACTGTTCTTATCTCAACCCGTGGGAGTTGCATTCTTTCGATTCTCCTCCCCATCCCTCCGGGATTGGAGGGGGGGGGAAGGACAGGTTGTGGAGGGAAAACAAGCAGGCTACATGCTTTTTCTAATTTACGACTAAGCTTAAACCACAACAAGTCGCAGGCATTTTCTGCATAGACTTAAAATGGGAAGTGCTTTTCTGCATGAAGTGAGATTTAAGACATGTCTATTTCAGAAAAAAAACTGCTGAAAAGAAAAATACCTTCTTTTGAGCAGTGAAAAGCCATTTGCATTCTTAATTTCTATGATTTCATTTCTTTAACGAGTTTTACAGAAGAGTTCAATAAATTAAAATGTAAGCAGTTACTACCAAGATCACTAGACATCAGAAAAAGAATACTAGCTGTGTTCTAATCCTAGAGGAAAACCTTGTTTAAGTGATGAAACTCGTACAGTGGAAATCTTGGAAATCTTGGTGGCTGGAATTTCTCTCATTGTCAGAACATTCAATAAAAAAGCAGCTGCAGATACTGAAAACATTAAATAAAAATTGCCAACAAGCTGTCTTACCTGTGTGCACTCGACAGAAAGGAAGGGCAAACAAGAACAGGTAGTGTTTGTACATCAGTCAAAACTCTGACAGCTACCATGTAACATTTGACAACACTGACATGTGCTGTACTCCCTAAGATATTCCTCTAACTGAACCATAAAAAGACAAATAAATTAGTAATAGTACCTCGCCTGTCAATGTCCTTTCTTGCAGACTTCTCACGCTGTTGATTATCTTTGTTTGAAGTGATCCATCAATACATTTACTTTCTGAGGAAAAAAAGGGATACTGAATTATTTTATTACTTTTAAAAAACAGCAAAATAAGAGGCATCTGGTTCCTCATGGTCACTTATTCATTTCTAGGAAAAGGACAGACAAAAATCAGCATAATGCTTTTCTACAGATCAGATTTTGCCTCCATTCTGCTGTGTCGTAGATGAAGCTTCCTTAACCAACCAATATTCCCATATGAGAAAGAAATCATATGGTCAGCCACTACTTGTCCGATTTTGTCCATATGTCTGCTGCACAGCAAGCCAAGATAATACTTTTTTTTATTTTTTTTTTTCTTTTAGAAATAGAATACACTTGTCAGTGATTTTATTTTCTCACTTTATCTTTTGCAGCTTAAGGCATAATTGTTGTGAAACAGAATGCGACTGGAAGAGCTCTGAGTGTGCTAATGAGTATTAATGGTCCTAACGAGCCTCACCCAGAGCCCACGGGCTCCCTCTGAGCTCAAGTGTGGGCAGTGCCAAACAGAAAAGGAAATAACATACAAGTAAGAGGAATATTTGCGCAAGTCTTTAAACCTTAGTTGACATTAAATTTTGATGAGATGAATAACTGTGTTATGGGCTTCAATTGCATTCAAGTCAAAGTTTGTCATTAGGAAAAAAAATAACAATAAGAAAAAAGGCCCTGAATAGGTAGCACTTTTTTTCAAGGCATCTATAAATAGACATATGCAGCCATTCATACATACTGCGGTACTAAAAATATGGTTTATTGGTTAAAAAGTTATGCATGCAAATTAAGTGATGCAGGTTTAGTTTTCAGCATATAATATGGAGATTGTCTTGGATTGTTATAAAGCATATTATATGTATATAGTTTACAGACATCCACTTCTTACCTATGTTTTGTGTTTGTATATTATGAGTGGCTTCAGGCCGACACAGGAAACTCCCAAACCAGTCTGAATCTGAGTCATTGATAAAGCCATTTTTTCTGTATTTTCTTGTTCTACTCAGAAAGCACTAAAGGCAATTATTTTTTCTTTTTCTTTCCTTTTTTTTTCTTTCTTTTTTCTTTCCTTTTCTTTTCTTTCTTTTTTCTTTTTTTTTTTTTCCTTCTTTTAATAATGATTCAACTTCTCCAAAATATATTTGTCTGGCATTTCAATTCTTTTGCTTCTATCATAGATTCAGTCTTTGCTACATATCGTCCTGTTTAATAATCATTCAGGACACATACCCAGCTTTCTGATCCCAGTATTTCTACCAATCTCTGGACTACATTATTGTAGTTGGACAAATTAAATAATCTTGACCTGCTTGGCTTATACAGAAAATATTCAATTTTATGATATTTTTATTCTGTTCTTTTATGACTTGCATATCATCCTGAGGAATAGAGAACTTTTTTGAGAGTCGCGTGTCTCATAGATGCTTGACCACAGCTGCCAAATTCTGCATCATTGTGTTACATACTTAACTTGTGCATTCTGGAAACACAACCTTTCTCATCATTGAGAAATATCATTCTGCATAGAATAATAAGTTGAAAAATCATTTACTTCTTCCACTGGGTTGTGGAATGCTGCTCTTATGTTTAAGGGGTTGTGCTACTATTTAATAAGACATTATTTAAGCAACTTTTATTCAGTTGTTGCCTGACTTTCTGTAGTTTTTCTCACCTATTATCTAGTGCAAGGTAGTATTTATTATCTTTACAGAAACTTCATCAAGTCACACTAAGGCCACTGAAGTAATGGAATATCATACTACTCACTGAAAGCAGAAATGTCATAGTCAGAAAATATAGCTATTTACCTATAGTCTCAAATAAATTATGCGCATACTACTGTGATTTACATGCCTCCTGTTTCACAGTCATGTATAGCTAACACTTCTACAGCCACAGCACAAAAACTGCGCAACTTGTTCTTACCCATACTTGGTTGTTTATGGCTTTTCTAGATTTACTGTCCCTCTAGTAGGTGGCTGTTTGTTTTCAGTGTAAAAGCAGGATGTAGTACACACTTATGGGTTTCCTTTATTTGAATTCAGCGAGAGCATTCATGTGGTCTCTGGGACTATGAAGTGTTCCCAGATTTCCTTGTCATGGTTAGCCTCTGCATCCAGTTCTTTCTCTGCTGTCTTATAAATATTTTCAGATAGCTACATTATGAGGTTTTAAAAGTTTCTCATGATTAACAATTGGTAAGCGCAGTAATCAAAATGAACTTGATAAGCAAGTGAAACACATGCACTTAGCCATCAGAATGAAATGTTAGGAACTCTAAAAACTTTATTTTCAGATTATTCTGGACATCTTATATTAGTGGCCACTAATCTTTAACTGTCTTCTCTTACCCGTATGATTTCTGAAGAGACTATATTAGCATCTAACAATCTTTCTGGGCTTACCTCACTTGAACTTAAATTTATGATGAATCTCCCACTAAGCAGCTATCTGCTTTCAGCAGCCTCTGATTCTTAGTCTTATTTTTTAGGGAACTTATTTTCTTTTTAGCTATGAAAGGTCTTTTATTCACATTAACTTGTTCTAAAATACTGCTCTCTTCAGGTTAGTGAATGCAGAAGAATTTTTTTTATTGTGACTATAGATAAAGCCTAAATAATGACTCACTTTTCTTACTCTTTACGCAGATAATAAAGCTTCATGAATCCTAGGACTGATAGAAAAGCCTAAAGGTATTAATTTATCAAAGAAGTGTAGAAAAATGTATTCTGATTTTCTGGATTTTTAGGTCATTGACATAAATTGGAAAGTTTTGAAAACCATATAGCTACTTATATCAAAAAGTATCTATAAGTGAAAAATGACTTCTCATTTCAAAGAAGCAGTGTAAAGCCAATCTTAAAATCAGCATTTACAAATTACTATTCTTGTCTTTATGCAGCTCTAAATAAGCAATATAGGCAAATCAAAATAAAAAAAAAAACATATGAATGCATACATGTAAGAATCTAATTCAAGCCAGCCTACTAAGTATGAAATACAACTACTTCATTGTTGAAAGTGGAAGTAAAAGAAAACAGATGTACTGCTGTGGTATTTATGTTACAGTCCTATCCAAAGGGTATGTTATAATATAGACTAGACTATCACAATCATGTGCCCATCTCAGAATGTTCATAAGCTCAAAACAACAAATATGTGACCTTTTTTAAAGTGGTTGATTTAAAATGTTGATTCTCCTTGAAGCAGTCTTCCAGTATTGTGATATTTCATGTAGAGATTTTGAAAAATTTTAAATTATTTTACTTAGCAATTAAGGCAATCATGACAATATTTTGAGAGTGTATATGGTGCCATAGGTGAGACCTATGTTTCATTGGCTAGAGAGAATGGGCCTTATATATCTCACTTGAATCCACATTGTAGAATTTTAGATTCATGTAAATGAAGTGAAAGACATCTTCAAGATAGTCATCATCACTCTTACCTAGATAGAGGGAATGGTGCAGCAGGACTCAAATAGAAAAAATAAATACAAGTTCTGTTTCTTTACCAGACAGATGACGCAGCTGTAAAAGTTCTTGGCCAGCTGACAGCTGTAAAGAATTGCCATGGTTTAACCCCAGCTTGCAACTAAGCGCACACAGCCATTCACTCGCTCCCCTGGTGGGATGGGGAAGAATTGGAAGAGTAAGCGAGAAAACCATTAGGCTGAGAAAAAGACAGTGTAATAGGCAAACCAAAAGCTGTGCATGCAAGCAAAGCAAAACAAGGAATTCATTTACCACTTTCCATAGGCAGGCAGTTGTACAGCCATCTCCAGGAAAGCAGGGCTTCATCACCTGTGACATTTTTTTTGGGAAGGCAAACACAACACCAAATATCACCCCTTTCCTTCTTCTTCCCCCAGATTTATATGCTGATCAGGACACCATATGGTATGGAATATCCCTTTGGTCAGTTGGGGTCATTTGTCCCAGCTATGTCCTTTCCCAGCCTCTTGTGCACCCCTGCTTATTCACTGGTGTGAGGGGCAGAAAAGGTCTTGACCCTGGGTAAGCCCTCCTCAGCAGTAACAAAAACTGTTACTAAAATACCCCTGAAATGTCAACACTATTTTCAGCACAAATCCAAAATGCAGCCCAATACTAGCTACTATGGAGAAAATTAACTCTGTCCCATCCAAGCCCAGCACAAAAATATAATGTGCAATATTTATTTTAGGAAGCAAGTCCATGATTGGGTATTAAGTATGACTATTGTTCTCTTAATCTCACAAATATGATGACAATTTCTGAAAAGAATTAAACCCAAGAGATAATAAATTAAATATTGCACTCTTTATGAAGAAAAAGTAATTTTTAATATCAATTAAAAAAATTGAGAAAGGAGGAAAAATGAAAACCAGAAAGACTGGAAACCTCAATTGTTTTTACCTAATGTGAGATTTTTCCTCCTTATTTTTAAAAAGATTATGCTTAGGAAATTGTTTGAAAACCAATTCCAACAAATGTTCTGTTCATCCCTCCTATGAAGCTCTTTTTTATTTTATGAAACATTGTTATTTATGTTAAAAGCCTGAATATTAGAGATTAATTATTGTAAAGTACATTTGATAGCCCTGGGTATTCTTTGGATGGTAGTGGAGGCTACCCATTGTATCATAAAGTTGTGTAAATTTAATTAAAACACCTCTGTTTCACAAGGCCAGTTCCATGCTGGCAGATTCCTTGTTTTTTATACCTCTTAGAGCTTATGAATTCACACTAGAGAGAAAGCTAGGAACATAGCGTCATTTATACATCACGTTACAAATTCATCTATGATGTATCTATTGGTGTTGGTAACTAAGAAGGGAATTTGGTTCTGATAGACTAGCTTTGCCCCAAAATAAAACCAGACTATCCCTGATTCATTACTGTTGTAAAAATATGCATTTTGACAGGAAGAATTCAGAACATTTTGGAAATAAGGACTCTACTAGTAGATATAGATCCTTATGCAACTGCTCGTGGGCATGCAGATATTTCTAAAGTTTCTTTCTTTGATACTTTCAAAATCAAATGAAGATGAGTTCTCCTTATTCAGGGTGCCATTTCTTTGTTATTAAAAGGAGTGAAATGTTCTCTAGTCTCTTTAGAATAGATTTAAGGGAGAGGACAGTAAAACTGGTGGGGTTTTTTTTTAGTTTATATGTCTTTGCAAGAAAAGCTTAGTCATATCTGAATCAAGGACCATTCAGTCTTGGCCTGAATGTACTGGACCTTTGTCACCTTTCACTGAATGTAGGAAAGATAAATCACTTAATCCTCCACTATCATCTTACTAATAATATGTAGGATATAGCCTTCTACTTGGGAAAAGAAATAACGAATTTCTTCATGATTGTCTCAACAGTCCAAAAAAGATGCAGTTATCCGCTTGTTCTTTATTCAGTCATTCTCCAGTGCTAGAGAGCAACACCATATTATCTCAGTGTGGACCTATTCAGCTTCCTGTGTGCTGCAGTTAAGCTCCCTTCCCTAATCTGTACCTGTTGTTCATCATGAACACACAAATGACAGAAGTTTAAGGGAGAAACCAAGAGTTCAAGATTTTAACTTCTGCAAGCTAGGATTTTTCATGTGACCCATCATTTTTCATTGAGTCCTGAACTGATCTGAGCTACAGTTAGGTGCTTCAAGAGTTAGGCAGGATGAAATTAGGCATCAAAGATTAAGTCACTTAACTATTCTTTAATTCTCAAAGCACTACTGAAGATATGCAGCTGATCTAAGAACTGACTTCCTGTCAGTTCTAATTGCCTTCCTTTTTCTTCCACAGATCATCCAAATGGAAGAAAAAGATAGGGGTATGGACGTGACAGTCCTAACAAAACTGAGGCTTCCACTCTGAAGTTAAGGCGTATTTTAATTATAGCTTCCCAAACCACAAATTTGCAGACTCTAAAAGGACAATACACCTGGTAAGGAAAAGTAAATCCCCCTTTGCGTCTAAAACTAATACCTAAGCAGCAAAAAAAAAAAATTTAAAAGGTCTTTTTAATTATTCTCCATAGTAACCTTTTATTTTAGGATCACCATATGTACCCCCATGCCTAGCGATATCAGTTTAAGTTTGTATGCCACATTAGGGCCGTATTGTTCTGGATTGCAAAGGGATTCATTAAAATGCCACATACTTTGCTGTTTATGTTTCCTTGGCAAATAAAAACCAACAAAACAAAAAGCCAGAAAAGCAAACACAAACACCACCACACCATACCATTAACAGTGATTGTACTAACGTCATTTTTTCATTCTAACAAATAGAATAAAAGCCTCACAAAGTTAATAAAATGCACAGCAGAAGTGTTACTGGGTAGAAGTTTGCAGAGAGGAAATTGTAGAAATTCAGACTTGTTTGTTGTTGATATCACAACATAAATTAAATTATCAGTTACTAACACAATACTAGAAATACTGTCTTCTGTTTGTTATTACGTTATTTCATCTTTCACTTAAATTGTGATTATAGGCTTTAATATCCGACATTAGCTAGGATTTTGGTCAGTCTATACAATATCAATACTTGAAGATAAGGTCCCTGGGTTAATCAGCTGGAAATCATTTCTGGAAGTTTTAACTAATCAGATTTGTACATACAATCAAGTGATTATATTGCCATGGTAAGTTTTTGAACAGTTGTCTGATGGTATAGAAGCCTCTTTCTAGTATTTAAATCCCGCTTGTTCAGTAATCATACAGGTTATTAAAACACATTTTTTTTGGCGACCTAATTAAAGCATCTTATCAAAAACAATCAAAGCATTCACCCTTCTACTGATAAGGATTTCCAGCCTCTAAATACAACCCTGATGAAAGCACAACATGAAGATAGATAAAACTATGATATCTGCTGAGAAATTAGCCTTAAGCATTTGTTAATAAAGGCAAATAGGATTTCATACACCAACATGTAAACTTCCTAACTGGGGATTCTCTTTTATTGCCTTTTTCAGCAGGTAAAGGAGACTGCCAAAATTATCACTCTGGAATTGTTTAATTCATTGTTAAGACTTTATAATACTGGAAAGCCTAGGAGTCAGACCACAGGCTTTTAATAACTCAGCTGTCTCCTGGTTAAGCTATGATTCCCTGCAGCCCTGACAGACTTTTGTTAAACACAGTCTTAGTCTTCTTGTAGTTAGAGAATGTAGTTTCTGGGTTCTGAATCCTGCTACTCAATAGAAGATTCACTGTGCATCTGGAAGCAGCAGTAAGGCTTACTCTCTCCTTTCAAATTGGATTTATTGCCCAGCGAGATAAAAAAGGATTCTTTTCACAATGTTTGAATAGCAAAGATCCTATTCAAACCTGAAAGGTCATCCAGACTCTGCTTTTCAGACTGTCTTCTGAAGGTGTATTTTCTTCATTGCTATCAAGCCTAAGAGGAACAGTGGTACTCACTTTACCTTTTCAATAACATTCCAATTAGAAAAACCTGATTCATAAAAATCTGTGAGAAATTATTTGAAAATTAATTTAGATTGAAGTCCTGCAATTTTAATTTTGGGGGGTTTTGTTTGTTTGTGGGGGGTTCTTGTGTAGGTTTTTTTTGTTTGTTTTGTTTTGGGTTTTTTTGTTGGTTTTTTTGTTTTGTCTTGGTTTGGTTTGGTTTTGGTTTTGTTTTTTTTACACCAGCAGGAGAATTGTCAAATTTTATTTCTTTTTCTTTCCCACGCTTTATCTTTTCAGTGTGACCTTTCTGGAGAAGGTTGGGGGGAGAATTAAAAAAGAAAAAATTAGTTTAACCAGAAATGAGAGAACCAAAGTTGTAAAACTCCAGTTCACATAATAATGTTATCCGCTTAATATGAGAGGAGGCAGATCTATTTGGAGCCTTGAAAACTACACCAACAATGAACCTTTGCAACTGAAATGTTAATCAACTTTTAAAACATCTAATTTTTAGTACAGTTAAAGAGAAAATATTTTATTTAATCTGAAAATTAAATGAGAGCTGGAACAACCGAAAACTAGATTTTGGTTTTTACATGGGTGATCATTTTTACTGAGTTTATATTCACCACTGCACAAAAAAAAGTTCAGTGGGTTTGCACACAAAATTAAACAGAACCAATGTGACTGTACCTGTATCTTATGTTAGTTGAACAGAGAACAACTGAACAGCTCATGCATGAGATGCATGTTTGTAAGATACTGTCATCTTGTTTAACTCTTCTGTGACATTTTGTATTGATATTTCATAAACTGCCACATCAACTGCAAGCTAGCTAACATCTCATTAAGAATTTTCTATAAAAAAGGTACAGGTTAAAAATATTAATTCTGCGTATATTCATTCTTTCTAAAGGCTGGCTCCTCTTCTGACGTAACTTTTTAACAGCT
This sequence comes from Psittacus erithacus, assembly GCA_009867235.2. Taxonomy (NCBI): domain Eukaryota; kingdom Metazoa; phylum Chordata; class Aves; order Psittaciformes; family Psittacidae; genus Psittacus; species Psittacus erithacus. The sequence goes on along the minus strand of WYDI02027105.1, from coordinate 11,748 downwards.
CTGTGTAAAACACCAATGTAATGCCCAGGAGCTGTTCAAAATGCCCAATGGCAAGAAATGTTTCTTTCTAACATCAGAATTACATTAGACTTGAAAATTGGTTTGAGAGTATCTTTGTTTGAGGTTTTGCTTGCTTTGTTTTATGGAGAAGCAATATTGCCAGTTCCTATTGTAAATTAATAGAGCAGACTTTCAGAACCCAGACAGCATTGCCATTCTGGATTAATGGAAAAAACACCAGCTAGAAAAAAGACTATAAACTTTCTGTCCACTATGTGCAAACTGAGTCCCTTTACACCTTTGGTTAGTTTATAAAATATTAAAAGCAAAAGCTTGTTTTGGAGGGAATTGTATTTCCATCCACTAACCCCAATACCTTGCAAGCTCATTTTAGACCTACACACCTACCTACAGTATGCTGGGAAGTAAAAGACTCTACATCTCAAAATTTATCCTCTAGAAACCCTGACCATACTGTAGTCTTATTGAAAATCTTTATGAACACCAGAAACTTGATTCTTCCTTGGCATGACCTTTGTTAACATTTTAAATTTAACTTTTTGAAAACTAGTCAGTGTGAGAAGAAGATAAATACTACTAATCCCACTGTCCAGATCTTATGTTGCTTAAAGTATGTAGTATAGGCTTTAAATATAAGCTCTTAAGTCCTGATAACTCTAAAAATTGAATACTAGGCATCAAACTTAGTTGTGTTTTAGGGCTGACATATTTGCTTACCTACAGGCTCTCCAAGTAGCATAGCTGCAAACACTCTTAAGGTGGAAACTTCAGGTGAATGTTAGCAATATCCCATTCATCTCCTTCAGGCTTGTTCAAACAACTTTACCACGTCTTATAAAAATTTTTCAGTAATACATAATCCATGTAATCCTTGACACCTTTGCAAATAAGTTACCAAATATAATTTGGATTATCCTGAGAGTTAAGGAAAAAGTCACAATGTAGAATGGAAAAATAATCTACAAGTATGCCTTTAGAAACTATATATATACTCAATAAGAGGTGTAAATTTTTCATGGGAAATTCTTTGCATTTTTAATTTCTGGAAGGTCTGAAACTTTTGGATCGAGGCTTCAATTTTTGGTTGGTTTTATGGTTTTTTTCTTCCTCTTTATTTTGCATATTTGTTACTAAGAAGTAACAATATAATAATTAAAAATTAATAGCAATATATGTTTCAATTAAAAATATAAACTTCATGTTGAAAGAGAAGTTCATTAACACTGAACTCACTAACTATTGAAAGGATGAAAAAGTTCTGAAATGTCATACTTCAACACTTTGATACACTTAATTCTAGTTTTCCAGTTCAAAAAAAATTTAACTCAGAAATTTAAACCAGTCCAATAGATTACAGCAAATGAGTTTTTAGCACTTTCTGAAGCTTTTTCTCTTGGCCTGGTTAGAACCATTTATAACTATTCTTGAGTCCCATTTAGGGTTGTAAATGACCATAGGAGACATGAAGAAGTAGAAAATCTGCTTCAAGGTCTCCAATTAGTATCTTACATTTTAAAGCTGGGCTAGTAGAAGAGCATGGCTTAAAAATGGTTAATAAATACATGAAAAAATATTTTCTGTCTCAAGTGAACAGCCTTCTTGATGTGGATTTTTATAAGCACTTTGTGTGTATACATGTGGGAAAAAAAATCCATAGCAAAACCTGCTCTAGCTACTTAGCTGTATTTGTTTGCAAAAAGTTTGCATGATGTACAAAATCTGCATGTCTGGGTGCAGAGGGATCATTTCCCATCTTAAGTCTTGTAGATTATTGTCGTGGTTTAAGCTTAGTCATAAATTAGAAAACCAGGTAGCCTGCTTGTTCCCCCCTCCCTCCCCACCTGTCCTCCCCCCCCGTCCTCCGCCCCTCCCCGCTCCCAGAGGGATGGGGAGGAGAATCGAAAGAATGTAACTCCCATGGGTTGAGGTAACAACTGTCCAGTAACTAAGGTATAACACAAACCACTGCTGCTGACACCAATAATAAAAATGATAAGGGATATCACAAGGGAAGAGAATACGATCGCCCACCACTCGCCGACCAAGCAGAGAGAGAGAGCTAGCCCTTCCGGGTAGCTCCCAATTTACATCCTGAACATGAAGTGCTGTGATATGGAATGCCTCTTTGGCTAGTTTGGGTCAGGTGTCCTGTCTCTGCTTCCTCCCGGCTTCCCCTCCTCCCAGGGCAGAGCATGAGGCTCAGAAAGTCCTTGGTCAGACTAAACATTCTAAGCAGTAGCTAAAATCATCGGTGTTATCAGCGCTGTTCTTAGACCGAAAGTCAAAAACACAGCGCTGCACCAGCTACTAAGAAGGAGAAAAAATGACTGCTACTGCTGAACCCAGGACAACTATGCATGAGAAAAGGTATGCAATTAAGTTTTTAGATGCTCTTGCCTGATCTTAAGTTAATTCCTTACTTCAAGTTGAGAAACCCACAGTGCATCTCTTACTTCTTTGTCCTCATTACAAATGGCCTGCATAGCATCTGTGTGCAAGTTTGTGCATATGTATCTACCTGCTGATACACACCCCCATAACACATGCCTTGCACTGAAATTACTACTAAGTAGTAGGTCAGATTCACCAATAAATTGCAGCTGCTTTGTACTGCTCCATCCAATATGAAACATCTGTATGCAAGTCTCATCTGGCTCATTTAGATGGGTTTACAGCTATTTTTGTCTTGGTGACACCACACAAATCAATCCATGTATATTGATGAGACTTAGCCAATACCTCCTCAGAAATTACCCAAAATGCATAAGAAAATCTAACCTTTCAACAATATTTTGACCATCCACCTTAAAAATCAGAATCTGAAGAGATAAGGTCATATTAGTGAAGATAGACAGTAAAGGTTAACCATTTCAATAGTACATCTGTAAGAAGTTTAAGTACACTGCAGCAATTAAATTTAGGAATATAGGTCGGCGCTCCAATCCCATGTCTAGTTCAATCTGATTTTAAAAAAATGACAACTTTGAAATATTACAATTTTTTTCCCAGTGAAAATCCATTGTAAAGCTCATGTGAAATCAAAATACCTAAAAAAGAGATGAAATCCATCTTGTTAGCAAAACAAACTTCATCAGAGAGAATCCTGTAAATGATCTGTAGCTTAAAACCTTTTTTCTACCTATTCCTGAAAAGGATCTCCATAAGATCAGAAGCCTGTAAAAAAGCAGAACCTTTCAACATCTGTTGCTGTGTTGCTTGAAGGCAAGACAAAGATAAACTAATACCATATGTGGAGGAATATGATTCAAAAAATCAGATTTGTTGGAATTTTCAAAAATAGGTTGTCAGACTTGTATAATAAGTAAAATAAAAGATAAAGGATTTTTTTTTAATTCTCATCCTAAAGAATTAAGAAATCTCTCAATCAAAAAATAGAAAAGTATGGTTTATATATAATATAAAATATCTGTTACATTCAAGGAAGGAACTGGTGTGTAAAATAAAAGAGCAAGTCTGAAAAGAATCATATAAAAAAGTATTGAGATTGAATGATGTCTTAGAGGAATGAAGACAAAGTAATATAAGAATACTCCTATTTGCCTTTGGCATTTGCATTTTTGCCTAGTTTTGAGACATGGTAGCATTTCACAAAACTCTTCTGTCAGGAAAGGTTATGTCCTAGGAAGGTTATGTCCTAGGCAATGGCTTGCAAATTTTTCTTTTCTTCTACAGAAAAGTCTTCATTTGTGTATTCCCATAAAGAAACAGACAATTTGGGTATCATGGGCTCACACTACATTTCATGAGCAATCAGGTTACAGGATATCAACAGAGCAAGATGATGATGTACAAAAGAGTCGCTCAAATTTCACGCTTCAGTACATACTGGCTTTTTCAGATTACTGTCCTTGTAGCTTCACGTTATGTTCTGTTGCAGTGCTGCCCTCCAGATATCCTATTCCAAGGATACCTCAGCCATGTGTTCTTTCTTAGCTGTGGGTTCTTCCCTGGATTGTGAAGTCATTTATTTTCCCCTTTATTGTCCCAGACAGAGGTCAGAATTTGCTCAAAGATATTTGTTCTGATAGAAAAATGTGAGTATCTGCCAGTGTTAACTGTAATTCTAAATGCAAAGCTTTGTTTCTGTTTGGGATTGCTGTAAGACAGAAGAGATGCAATACAGATGGTTCTCCTTGATTCTTTCAGTCAGGGATATTAAACTATCCAACTGTTTATAGAATAGAGTGGTAATTACGATAATGCCAAATTAAAGGAAAAGCTTAAGATCTTTTAGTCAGTTAAATTGATTATGAAAATTGATGACAATTTGGGCAAGAAGAAATAATGTTTGGCTCTTAAAAAAAAGCATAGGTGATGGACAAGTGTTCTTTTAATAAAATGGCATTCAAAACCCAAAGTTCATACAGAAAATAACGAATCGACATTCTCTGATGTTACTAGCAGTAATAGAACATAGAATCATAGAATAGTTAGGATTGTAAAGGACCTTGAGATCATGAAGTTCCAAACCCCCTGCCATGAGCAGGGATGCCTCACAATAGACCATGTCACCCAAGGCCCTGTCCAACCTGGCCTTGAACACTGCCAGGGATGGAGCATCCACCACTTCTTTGGGCAACCTGTTTCAGTGCCTCACCACCCTCACAGTAAAGAGCTTCTTCCTTATATCTAACCTGAACTTCCCCTGTTTAAGTTTTAACCCATTACCTCTTGTCCTATCACTAAAATCCCTGATAAAGAGTCCCTCCCCAGCATTCTTGTAGGCCCCTTTCAGATACTGGAAGGCTGCTATGTGGTCTCCATGCAGCCTTCTCTTCTCCGGGCTGAACAGCCCCAACTATCTCAGCCTGTCTTCATACAGGAAGTGCTCCAGTCCCCTGATCATCCTCGTGGCCCTCCTCTGGACTTGTTCCAACA
>WYDI02027104.1:0-14965 GCA_009867235.2 Psittacus erithacus | reverse complement strand
TGAACAGCCCCAACTTTCTCAGCCTGGCTCCATACGGGAGCTGCTCCAGCCCCTGAGCATCCTCGTGGCCTCCTCTGCACTTGTTCCAACAGCTCCATGTCCTTTTTACATTAAGGACACCAGAACTGCACACAATGCTCCAAGTGAGGGCTCACGAGAGCAGAGCAGAGGGGCAGGATCACCTCCTTTGACCTGCTGGTCACGCTGCTTTGGATGCAGCCCAGGATGTGGTTGGTTTCTGGGCTGCGAGCGCACACTGAAGCCGGCTCATGTTCATTTCCTCATCGACCAACACCCCCAAGTCCTTCTCCTGAATAACAGTTCTCCTGAAAAATCTGACTTAACAGCAGTATTTATGTCCTTGTGTTGGGCTGAATGAACGCTGTGGTCATCCTCTCCTTGGCGCATTAGCATGCTGTTGCAAGCTCTGCTTTGCAAATATGAAACTTTTAAATAGAAGCTAAAAAGTGTAAGATTGGGGTTTTATATGAGCTGAGCACGTAGGCCCTTTTCTTTCATATGGACAAGCTAAGTCAGTGGTCACAGCCACGTTTAGTGGCTTCAAACCCTCCCACATGATTAAACATCAGTCTCCCCACTGCAGTGGGAGCAGCTCACCAACTTTGCTGCCTTGTCGTAGACAATCTTGTACTGCTGATCCAGTGGGATCTCCTCGATTCTGAAGGTCACTCCAGTGAAACTGAGCTGCCTGGCAATGTACATTCCACTGACCTTCATATCCATGGCCACGATCTCCATTGCACCAACTCCCCTGGGAGAGGAATACAGCCGTGAAACCCCTTCCCCTGCTACAAGGCAGCTGCCTCTGCAGAACCACCACCTCCCTCGGTCAGGCACTGTCCTCCGGCATTGCACCCATCTCTCAAAGGGTGATGGGTGCAGTAAGCATAAGCCACATGAAAAGAGATGCTGGCCATGACTTACCTCTTTTCAATTGCATGCAGGAACTCATCAAACGCTCTGAAAGGGGTGCCCTTCCCCCAGATCCCCAGGCGGCTCATGTAAATCATGTTTTTTGGCTCAGAGGCACCTGTTTGGACACAACTCCCTGTTAGCTGCGAAGAGTTTTGCCTGAAGTAACTCCTAAGAGAGCCATTTGCCATTGTGCCTTAGGAAATCCAGGGATCTTCCCAATCATTGCTTGCCATACACTAAGTGGCCAAGCATCACCAGACAGCTGAACCACCAGCCAGAAACAAGTTAAACTGGGGAGAAGTCGGTCTGACTTGTCATAAAGTCACAAGTAATGGCAGTGATGGGGCTTGGGGCAGACCTTAGCACACCAGGCTTCCCTCTAGCACTGTGGCACCACCACCACCTCTCTCTGTGCACACCTCAAGGGCATCCTTCAGATCACAGAGGTGACCACGCAGTGCTGGGAGCAGCTTACCTGTGGCACTGGCATAAACAACCCTGGCTTGAGGCAGCTTGTTCTGAAGGTCCAGCACAGCTTTGCCCATTTTAGTCGAGCTGGCGTTTTTGGCTTTGTGGCATTCATCAAACACAATCTGGAGGGGAATTGCAGTTAAGGAGAAAGGATCTGTTTTCATCCCGAGGATGGGAGCAGACAGAAAATACAACCCAGCCTCTTACAACCGACTGAACAACCCAATAGCAACAGCACTGACTCGCTCCATGGAATGATTGGGTTTGCCTAGTCCTGTGCTCCTCAGAGCCTGAAGCCATTTCCCCCTTTCTCTCCCTTCACTTCTAAGGTGTGTCTTGCCTTGTAATGCTGAGGGAGAAGAATGCTGAAAAGGTTAATCCCAGCTGCATTCTTCCCTTCCTCCCATTAACTGATTGCAGGAGAGGCGAGAGGAGGAATGGAGGAGGAGAGAGGAACGTGGGGGGATGCATGTGCTTCCAGTGTTTAAATATCCACCACATCCATCACTTGCTCCCAGCGACTTCGGATGGTGCCAAGCTCTGTTCCTTGGTGAAACAAAATCACAACCGTGCAATTCTCCTCGGCCCAGCTTTCTTGTGGCCGTAGTTTCTTTTCTAAAGGATACAACTCCATCAAAGTTTTCCCTGCACCAGTCCAAGATCTGCTTTAAGCGTGTCCTGTGCTGCCCACCCGCCTGGCTTTCGCCAATCAGCGCAGAGTAAGTGGCAAAGAGGACTCCTTCTGAGGTAGCTGTGTCACCGTATTTAATCTGCAGGAAGAGGAAGAACAAGAGCACACACTCAGGCTGCTTGTCCTCAGCGTGCTGCACCCATCCTGAGCCCACAGCCACCACCACTGACTGTGCAGTGACTGCAGGACACATGCTCCTGCCTGGAGAACAAAACCCAATCCGAGAATGGGACAGACAAAGCCCGTTGGTAGCTGGAGCACTTCTACTTGGCACTGAGATACGGTGATGACAGGGACTTGAAATGTCTGGATGAGCTCCACCAGGCAATGTGTCAGCACATCTGGATGCACGCAGTGAAATGTGGACACCGCTTGGACTTCTATTTCCCGGCCAACTGAAGTCGCCTTGGTTTTAGCAACAGTTTAGAATGTTTAATGGGTCTGAACCCTCTCAGCTGTTTTAATTACTTCTAGATAATCATTTTCTCTACAGCCAGGTGAGACTGTTGCCTGCCTTACTGTCAGGAGTCCCACCTGTAATGAAATACAAGGGAGGAGAAAAACCCCCACGGTCCCAATGGGAAGAAAGTTCCATTTAAAGCCTTTCTGGTCTGCAAACAAACACCCCTTTCAGTCTCCTAACGGGGGGCATTCAGAGGTGTTGAAAACATGTGGTTTCCATTGACTTCATGAGAGCTGGTTGTTCAATACCATTACAAACCAGAGGAGAGATTAAAGCCCAGGCTGTGAAGAGCCCTGGGCATACCCATCACACAACTGCAGTTTCCCGTGAGGAATTCTTCTTCCTCATCGTGGAGTAACTGGAGGAAAACTGTGCTCAGCTCAGGGGAGCACCCATGCGCTCCTACAGCCCCTGCCAGGCCCCAGGCTGTGTCCTTATAGGTGCCCCCTCACTCACAAGGCTCCAAAACACAGTTCCAGGAAACCAGCACTGGGAATCGTTACCTGGAGAGCGCAGAGCATGGCCGGGGCTCACCGGAGCTGTTCCCTCTGCAGGACTCCGGGAACAGTGAGAAAGGCTCAGGTCCTGCTGTACTTTGCACTTGCCTGGAGCCACTTCTCGCTCCCTGCAGGAGCCAACTCCATGCTCACAGAGCAGCAATACAGAGCATGTAAACTAGCAAAAGCCTGGAGTGGGAAGAGCCCGTTGGGAGGAGGGAACAGCAGCAGCTTGTCTGCTGCTGCCTGTGCCACCAGCCAGGCGGAGGCAGGAGTGATTGCTCTACGTACTAAGGAAGCTCCATCTCAGTGCTACTGGGGGCTGGTTTTCCAGAACACCATTACACCTTCTCTTCCTACCTTATTCAAAGCATGCACAGGAATGTGGGAGGCTTCAATGTCCTTCAGGTCTCTCTCGGCATCATACTTGAGATCGTTGGAGACACTGAACCTGCGAAGTGAGACGTGGGTCTGGTTATCTCCTAAGGAGACAGGGAGGGCACGCACAGTGATTAATAGTCTGACTAAAGCAGCAGTAGGTGTGTGAAACCGTCACAGCTCCAACTGCCCACACAGCCCAGGAGCCTCCAGCAGGCTCCAGTCTGCCACTGACGACAAGCTGCATGTTCTGCAGTTAAAGCCCATGCTCCAGAGGCTCGAGTCTACATCAAAGAAGTCCACAAATACCCCTCCAAAGACTTCAAAGAGAGCAGAGACAGGCTTGACACTGCACTCCATAATCTGCTGTTTCATAGTGACTCACTCTCCATCACTGCTGCAGGGGAAATATTCCCATTTCAGACAGCAAACAGGCACAAAGAGGTGGAAATGACTTACCCAAGGCCAAAGTGTGAGTCAACTGTAAAGCCAACATCAGCATTAAGGAATTCCTTACTCCCAGATCCAGAGTAACTCCAAGGTCTTACGGGAAAAGAGAAACCCCAAACCACCACCACCAACTTACCACAGAGCTTTCTTCCTCCCTTTAAGGTAATTTTCAAAGATGATGCCTGCAACTGTCCGGCCCTTCCCAACTCCAGCCCCATCCCCGATGAGGAACCCGGCTCGCTGCCCGTTGGGTAATAAAACTTCATGTTGCTGCAAAATCAAGAACAAGGCCGGAAATGAGACTAGAATTGCCTTTGCTAACAAAGCTTATAAGAGCATCGCTTAACCCTTTCACACATCCCATCAATGCAAGGGCATTTCCTGCTCAAACAACGGCAGGAATGGTCAAGCATCATGGCCAAGTCTTTGGGAAACAGCCCACACAGAAGCCCCAGCTTCAAATAATCCTTTCAAAAGGCATTTAAAATGTCATATGCCAAAGCTCCGGGAGTTTCATCGCCTGTATTGAACATCTATCCACACAAGAGGCAGTCTCCTAGTGCAAGCTGGGCACAGTGGAACCACGTACCTGGCAGGCATAAATGATGGCTTCCAGCTGTAGTGCAGAGAGCGACCCTTTGTCAGCAACAGAGCGTGGCAGGGAGAGGCTGTAGGTGATGTCAGGAGGGGGGACACTGGACAGAGTGCTCGTCTCTACCACCAGGTCAGGGTGGTGCTTCCCAATCTTGGCTAAATGACAACACAGAAAAAGGAGAACTCAAGTTCTTCGCTCCCAAAAGCACCTCAAAAGGAGACTGCGGACCTCACGTGAACAGTCTGTAGCCCACTGCTCAAGAACAAAAGGGACAAGCCCCAGCTCCTCACTCTTTTGCTCTGCTGTGAAGTGCCGAAAGCACATCAAGCCTCCCCCAAAAGCAAGCACCAGAAAAGTGTTGTGTTCAGTTAGCAGAGCACCAACAAGGGAGCAGCACTCCAGTTTTTCCAGCAAATCACAAGCTTGGGCTGTGATTTCCTACTTGTAGGAAAATAAGGGAGCAGTTCATTAGGCTGGTCCACAACGGAGTTAGCACAACTGCCCACACTCATGTGATGGCAACACTCACACTTGGAAGGAACATATTCTGCATAGGTCTCTGTTTGCCCCAGCTCTTCTGTTTCTTCCTCCTCACCTTCATCCTCCTCCTCTGCAGGAGCCTGAGACTAGAAAGAAGCAGAGCATTGACCAGATGTTCTCACTGGACTATGGGCACACACAGCGCCACACAGAAACCCCAGGGATCCCTCCCTGTGCAAATCCACAAACCCTTCCAACACAATTCATCTCATTTATAAACTCCAGCAGCACAAGGAAAACCATCTGCCAGCGCCCGCCCCGGGGGGCAGCCACCGCTTCCACAGCTGCTTTCAGCGCCTGGTCCACATCAAATTAGGGGAAGATGTTTCCATGCCTTGGCAGATGCGCTGTAGGGAGCCCGAGCTCTGCCCTGGCCCTGAGCAAGGGACCCAAACCAGCTTTAAACTCAGTATTCAGCAGCATAAAGCCAAGACATGAAGCCCAAATGCTTGTTTAACATCGGTGAGGTTCCACCAGGGGAAACAGAAGACACTCCTGGGGAAGAGCAGGGACCTGTGTCCTATTTTCTTGCCCCACTCTCTCTCTGAAGGGAAACCAGAACTGCTCCTGCCATGTCACCAAGTGCCTGGCATGGATGCTCCTGGAGCCAAACATCACTCTTACCTGGTAGCTTATGAGGAGCGGGGTGTTGGGAGCAGCAGGAACATGGTCATTCGAACTGTTCAAGCCACTGAAGGATCTGCTGGGTGAGAACAGCTGGAACAGAAAGGTGCTGGTGAGAAAGCAGCCTGAACCCTCAGCCCAACCCCTATGAAAACACAGCACCAGCAGGTACTTGTGCTCTCTGCTCGGGTCTTACACTCTGGACTTTGATTCTTTCTGTTTGTGAACAAAAAGCCCAGGGGACTAATCCTGAAAAGTAATAAATCTCAGCAATGCCGTAGATGCTTTTGTCAATGTGCACACGGGGAGTCCCTGACCAAGGCAAGCACAAGGGGCGTGAGCATTCTGTGCATGCCCGTGTGTGATGGGAGTGGCAGAGACACCCGGCCCCTGCCCCAGCAGCACAAGGGTCCCTCTGCAGAGCTGTAACGACGCAGCAGTAAGATGGGTCACCCTGAAATGCCAGGCAGCGGCTCCAGGGACACTCCCAGCTGGGAAGGCACAGCCAAGGAGATACTTTGTCTGCTCCCACACAGACAAAAATCACACTGGAATTTCCCGGCAGCGAGCAGGGTCAAGCCAGCAGCTCACAGCATCCAGAGCAAGGAGCAGCTCCAGAAGCAACACTAGGCCAAGTTTAGAGGCTGTGAGGAGTGCCAGACTTCGAGACCCATGCTCCAGCAGCAGAAGTGAAAGATGGGAAGTTCTTAAGCATAAACACTCTGACTATTTCCTATTTTTAAAGAAGGAAAAAAAAGCAAGGCAGAAAGCAAAAACACACCCTCTGTTCCTGGAAGCCTGAGTCAGAATTACCAGAAGGAAGCTGGACGGAAGAGCTATTTTCAGTGCCAACAAATCTGGAGAGCAGGTGAAACATCTCCACCTACAAATCTGAGCCCAGGCAAAGAGCTTCTTCCTGGGCAAGAGAAAGGCCCAGGCCCAGATCTGCTCAGAACATGCTGGGAGGCCAGCCCGGGTGGGACTGGAGCTGTAGTGGGTGATAGAACTTGCACAATTCCCTCCCTTCTCTACTGTCACGCACCTCTCAGTTTGCTTTTCTCCTTCCTCTGTGCCTCACATCTAACATCGCCATGAGAAGAGGCACACAGAGCACGCATGAGAACACGGGACATGAGCAGGAGACAGAGCAAAGCCACTGACAATTGCACTACCCAAGACTTGGCCTCACTTAATTTTCTTCCTCTTTGCATTATTCCCTGGTTTGACCCCTCTTGCCATGACTCCCATGGGAAAAGGAACCATCTCACCTGGCTGAGGAGCCAACTCCCCTCGCAGAAATTCCCTCCCTACGTGCTTAGCTAGGAAAAGGGTGCTTGTGTTTTCCAAGTGCTGGGAATGAGTTAGAACCAGCAGCTCCAGCTCCTGCAGGGCCAGGGCTTTGCTTTCCCCATCTTAAACCCAGTGTAAACTGGTGAGACGGCTGTGGAAAAGCACAATGGATTCCATATTTGATAAGGTATTTCACAAGTGCACTACAAATGAAGCCCTGCAGAGTGGTTTGGCTCCTGCAAACACTTAAGGGTGTCATAGCTCTCCCTCCATCCAACGGTTACATCCATCTCCTTTCTTTACAGGTAATGGCTCTCCCCATGGGCCCATGAAGGCAGCTCTGCCTCCAGCCATTTCCTCCTCAGGCACAAACCCCCCAGCTGAAGGGTCAGTGCTGGAGATGGGGGTTTCCCAGGGCGCTGGGAAGGTTGTGCCCTGCGCTCTCCCTACGATGCTTTGCTCCCATTGTGCTCTGTCCCCTTTCCTGCGAAGCCACCTCTCCAGTGCCAGGGACAGCTGAGAGAAAGAGGGGGAAAGCTCAAATACAGATGAGTCCTTCCACACCGTATCTTCACGTTGCCACACGGTTCATTGTTTTAAGGAGGACAAGGTACAAGGCTGTTCTTAGTAACTGCTCCAGCTACTCCAAAGCCAAAATCCCTGCAATCTGATGGAGAATTGTGGTGGTGTAACAATGTGGGGAGGGGTGGGGAAAGGTTATCTAAATGGCTTGTAAATCGGGGCAGGATATCAGCAAAGTCTCCATCCTTTTACAGCAAGGAATCTTCCCTTCGGCACTTTTGCACAGATCATTCCTTTGCTTCCATCAACAACAGAAAACACGTTTGAAATTCAGGCACTAAAACCACTGCTCCTCATGAGTCAACCTGATAATCCACTTACCTGCTGTAGTACTGAAACTGAAATCCTGACCAGGATGTGCTGAACTGACACCTCGTCAGGAAACGTCCAACTCAGGAGAACAAGAACCACCACCAAAAGAGCAACCAACACCCTGGCCCAGCCACCTCTGCATTCACAAACCACAGCAAAGACAACGTTTAAAATAGCTGGAGATGCTTTGCAACAGGAAGTCGTTTGTAAACGGATATTCCAAGGAGTTTATTGGCCTTATCTGAACCTGCGTGCTCGGCAGGACAAGGGAGGACGTGGAGAACAACATGCAGAGGCCAGAGATGCGCTGCTGCCCCCGCCAGCCAAGTAGCCTCACACTTAGATGACACATGTTTGATCCTCACTCACATTCTTTATGCTGGGTTTAGAACAGCTTTTCCCTGGAAGGCTTTTTGCTGCATGCTCTGCAGATCCAAAGCTACAAGCTCCTGCAGTGATACAGGCCACTATGTAAAACCCCCAATAACAACAGGAGACAACAGCATGCCTTCTCTGTTCTGGGGGATGATCTGGTTTTTAGCTTCCTGAATCCAGTTTACAAGCCTGTGATGTCTTCAGCCACTGCTTTGGTTCAAACAGCTCAGCTCTCTTCCTGCTGTCTCAAACTTCAAGTTCAAACTGGTCCAAGGTTACCAGACGCTGTGGATTGGCTGTGCAGCCCTTGCTGCTGGCACGGCAGCACAGCCCTTGATCTCCAGCACCTTTATCCATGGGAAGAGGGGAAGTGGAATTCTCCGCCTCCAACTACAGACGCTGCAAAGGTCTATAAAGGTGATTGAATCTCAGTGGTTTCAGCAAGAGCTCAGGTGTCACATCTGAGAAGCTGCATGAATGGCCTCACAGGAAGTCTAAAGTAGGCAGGAGCTTCCATTCCCCAGTCCAGGCCAGGACCCTCATCTCCACACCACACTCCAGTGCCCAAGCTGTCACTGAGCCACATGGCAGCAGCATGTCGAAGCAGACCTGCTGCCAAGACTCTGATTTCCCAGCTGTGACAAGCAGCCAGCTTGCTTCATGGCAATCCAGTCAGACACACTGCTAACTGCAAAATGCAGCCTCGAAACACAACAGAACCTCTGAGCACAACAGTGACTAAAGCACGGCCATGCCAGATTGCCTGCTGCGGTATCCATGTGGAATGGTTTCCCCCCCACCATCTTCAAAAGAGGATGACCTAGGAAAGGAAAGTGACTGCACTGCTGGGCATTCACTGTGAGCTGAGACCCAGAGACTCAGCAGCTGCGTGAGATACCAGCTTCATCACCAACCCGTGGTGACCGACAGCAGGTTGTGCAATGGTGAGTAATCCATCCCAACAGATGAGGGAAACCAGATGGCAGAACAGAACCACATGTTGCTGTGGGGCTGCGGGACATCACAGCCCAGGAACACTCAGAGATGTAAAAGATTGTAGGGACTTAGACTCACAAAGGAAACACCAATGGGGAGTCTTAGGTTGAGACAGAGTTTGGGTTTTAGTCGTTGTTACTAAAATATTTGCCATGGAGAATAAACAAGTGGTGGGGACAGTGAAGGACCTGTGTTATGGTGTTCTTTCTGGAGTCCAGCTCTTCAGCACTGCTCCAGGCTGCTTTGGACCTGCTGAATGGTTTAGGATTCATCTTCCTTGTGATGCACCTACCTGCCACAGCTGCCAGAACAAAGAGCCAGTGCCTGCACCACACTCCTGAAGAGTGCACAAACCCCTTTGAGGGAGCCTGGATCCTCCCCTGCTTCCAGGACACTCAACTATGTGTAATCATGCCTTCCCTCCCAAAGCAAAGCTGGTAATAGCGAGTAGGGAACTGGGTTGGTTTCTCAATTCCTTGGTGCAAACACCACGGGATGAAGCCTGAGGTAGCTGGTGCCTGATGGGGAGGATGAAAGAGGAGCTGCCCATACCTCTATTTGGTTCTGCTGCGGCGTGTTTACATCCCATAGTGTTGGCACGTGGTTCAGACTATCGGCAGACAAGAAGTCCTTCGGATCCGCAATGTCGGAGAGGGAATCCGCAGGGGACGAGAAGAGGGAGTTGCTGGAGAGCTCATTGAGGTATGAAGGATCCTGAAATGGAGACAGGGCCACAATTAGAGGCGGCAGGATGAGAAGACCAGGGAGCTCCTTTCTCACACCTACTCACCCGGGAAGGTTTAATTTCTTGCTATTAAATGAGCTCCCTTCCTTCATGCTCCACAAAGCCTAGAAATTAACTTGTAAATGAGGAGATGCTCTCAGCAGCTGCTTTACAACCTCAGTTTATGGGAAAAGGAGGGAAAACAGTGACTGGAGAGAAATGCCAGTGCACGGACACAACTGACTCACACTGTGCACAGCTCTGCACACCGAGGGGTGAAGAAGAAGGAGTGCTGTCAGTCACCTCAACCCAGGATTGGATTAAGGTGCAAAGTCCTCAGCCTCACACCCAAAGGACCCAAGCATTTCATTCGTGCCCAGAAGCCCACAGAGCACCAGCTACTCCTGGGGATGACACAGCTCTTGAATGGCAATTTATAACCCAGAGATAGCTTTGGACAAGCTGAGTCTCCTCCTGGCACAAAGGAGGCTGCAGGAGCAGGAGCTGCTCTCACCTGGGTTTGCACCTAGACAAATCACATCCTCCAGTCCTTATCCCAAGGGCATGTGCCTCAGCCTGAACATGAAGAGAATGTGCTCCAGTGAGGAGGAGCAGGCTCTGCCCTGGCTCTTCCTCTGGTGCCTGTGCTGGGATGGTTTATAATTGTTTAATGTGGTGCCAACCCAGTGGCTGGTTTGAGTCACTCGGATGCTGGCTCAGAAGGAGCCTTCGATCCCCTCCCTCCCATCTGTTCCTTGTCTGGGTTTTCCAGCTGTAAGTGGCAAGAACCAACAGCCAGAAAGCACTTTTTGCTCTGGCACAGATCACTGCACCCTCCCTGGCTCGCTCACACCACCTCAGCTTTCCTTCCACATCCAATAGCGCTTCCAAAGCTTTGCCAAAGCACAAAACCTTTGTCTGCTGTTCCCTTCAGAGCAGCACCCTCCCGAACACTGAGCTCCTGCTGGAGACAAGCCTCAGGCCCAGAGGGACAGAGGGACAGACAGACCCACAGGGCTCTGCCAACACGCAGCAGTGCTGCGGCTCTTTGCAGGGCTCAGGTTTGTCAGCAGCCAGCTCCAGCTGAGCCTCCAGCTGGACCAGATGACCAAGGGAGTGTGACAATAGTACAGCAAGGAGGAATCAGCTCATTTCCAGTTAAGGGCTGATTTCCGACTGCAAGGCAGAAAGGCAGCCAAAGGTTGTTAAAAGTCACTTAGCCCTGCCTGACCCCAGATCATAGCACAGTTAAGGGTTGGAAAGGACCTTAAAATCAACACCCTGTGCCAGCCCCTACTGTTCCTAAGAGCTTCAGGCCAAGAGCTGCCTCAGACCCCCCAACTGCTACCTGGCTTGCGGTGTTTAAAACCATCAGGACACGTTCCCTTCACCTTCCTCCCACACCAGCCCCTTTTGGCACCCAAGATGGTCTTTGCTCCAGAGCCATAGGTGCAGGAGCACCAAGGCACTGAAGGGAAGGTGAGCAGCAATGGGGCGCATGGGCATCGTGTGCCATTTGGATTCTTCTAATACCAATGAGGGGGCCCCCAAAGGGGATGAGAAAGGGCTGTTTGTGTGGCTGTGCCACAGGGACACCCTCCTGCCAACACTGGGCATCCGCTGGTGTGTGACAGCCAGCAGTGCTTCACTCTTGGTATTTCTGTGGCTATTTTGGGGTTTCCCAGAAACCAAGGCTTTTCAGAGCCTGCAGCAGACACCCAGCCTTATCTCAGAATGAAGCGAGCTCTGGAAATGGGGCTCTGCTTCACACTTGTCAAAGTAGGAAAACACTTGGGGAATTATGGTCCTTTTTGGCCAAAGCAAGTGCCTGGGGCACCCGGCAGCAACCTGCCTGGCTGCCTCCCACAGCCTTGAGCTGACCCTTGCTGTTCCCCCTCCTCCCAGCCTTCTGCTTCTTCCTCTGGGCTCATGATCCCAAGAACAAGCACTGCAGGAGTTCAGCAGCCTCTGGACTGTCACCAGATCACCCAGTGCTCAGTGGCAGGAAGGAGAGAGGAGCTCAGCTCACACAAGGAGCCGCAAGTAGTTTCTATTCATAACAAGTGAGAGGAGACATCATCATCCTTGACTTCCAATGTAGAAGATGAAAGGCATTTGTGATAATCTGCATGCTGAGGAGAAGTGTGTTCTTCCTCTCTCAAGGACAGGCAGGCCTGATAGATAGCACTCTACAGACAAGAAAGTGCTAAAGCAAAGGCTGGAGCTGCAAGGCAAACCCAACAGGGTTCAGGCAGGGATTTTTCTGTTCTTTTCATGATGAAAGGTTTGTTACACGGATCCATTCCAGCATTTAACTGAGGCCATTTGGCTCGAGGGCTTCACCCTCAGGGACACGGCAGCAGCATCTTGAGGTCTGGGATCCCACCCGGTCTCATTGCTGTGCCACAGCCTGCTGCACTAGGTTAATTCTTTTGCATATACTGCATGTTATGGTCCCAAAGACAGGAAAGTGTACGGCTGGAATAGCCATGAGAGCACTGACACTCAGCCCGAGACACCCAGCAAGCACCCAGCCTTCAGCCCCCCATGAAGGCTCCAGCCCCATCACTGCCACCCCTGCTCAGGGCACCAGCCTGCAAAGGGAGGAGGAAATCAGCCTCCAAGACACAAACTTTCAGTGTTCCATTTGTTTTATGTAATTATATTACTTCAGGACCACTCAAACCAGTAACGGGTTAGATCCAGCCCTGAAGAGCTGAGAGCACAACCCCAGTGGGTCAGCCCAGCCTGTCCACAGAACCTGGTGTAACTGCTTAATGCGAGGCCGTGCTGATAACTGCAACCTGTGCCATAAACCACACCTTCACTAATTACTCTCCTGCTTTAAAGGGAGCAAATGGGAGCAGCTCCCTGTCTCCTCAAGGGAAAGGATCATTCCCTAAACCATCACAGAAGAGCAGTGAGCAAGAGGATGCCTCTTCTCAGTGGGATGAAGGCCCTGCCAGACTGGCCGATACTGCGGTTACAGCTGACCCCAGCCAAAAGGTGCTGAGCTCAACACAGAAGCAGCTGAAAATGAAGATGGTAGCATTATGGGTAGGAGAGATGGTCCCAGAAACCATGAGGAGTGAAGAGGTGGAAGGTGCAGCAGGTGCAGGGAAGAGGCAATGAGCTGAGCAGAGATGCTGCAGAGCCAGACCTGGAGAAGCTGCTCAGACACCCCCCGTCCTGGTCGCAGGAGCTGAAGCTGGTTAGTTTGCCCCTGGTTAAGGCTGAATAAGAACTTTTCAAGTTGCTCACTGGGAATAAGAGGGGTTCACAGCAACAAATTTTATGTTTCAGTGGATGCTGAATTTCTGCAGCAGATGGAAGTTATCCCACAGGGCAGGATCTTTATTTCAAACACTGCCCTGCATCTGCTCAACATAACTCATTTCTGGAATGAGGTGGATTGATTTGGGGGGGGGTGTTTCAGATTTTGGTTGGGTTTCTTTTCCTGCGAGCTGCTCTAAGGTCTCCCCTGAAGGAGCCTTCTCTTCTCCAGGCTGACCCAGCCCAGCTCCCTCAGCCTGGCTCCAGAGCCGAGCTGCTCCAGCCCTCGCAGCATCTCCATACCTGCTCCACGTTTGTGCTGTGGGCCCTGGAGCTGGACATGGTGCTCCAGGGGGTCCCAGCAGAGCAGAGCTCATCACGAGTCAATGCCACCACAGCACACAGGATTTCTATCACTACCCCAAACCAGAAAAGTTTTCAAACCCAAGAGTTAACTCTCTGATAAAGATCACAGAAAAGTCAGGGTAAACCAAGGCAAAGAGTTCATGTGGCTCTCGCAGGCACTGGCAACAGCTCGGGGACTTCAGTCAAAACAAAGCCTTTGGTAAAAATAACGAAAGAACAGGTGAGGTCTAAATACAGAAGGAGCGTGTGCCCTGGAACTATTTCTGGCCATGGAGCCATCAATCCACATGGTTTATTTGCTCACAATCCAGACATGGAGGAAACAACTCCTGCACGGCAGCTACTGACTACTCCACTACCCAGCACACAGTTGATAGGAGCTTAAAACTATATATGCATACTATATAAAATGCATATATATTTTATATACGTGTGTGTATAGACGGCTTTACATGTAAAACCATCTATACATGGACACATCTATACACACAATACTCACAAAAAACAAATGGTCTTACATGTAAAAACATCTAAACACACACACGGTTTACATATAAAACCATCTATACACACACATGTATATAAAACTATATACACACACATATAAACGCAGACACACACAGATATACATACATCCATGAACACGCTCTACAGATACATCCATGAACATGCTGCACTGATACATCCATGAACAAGCTGCACTGATACATCCGTGAACAAACTGCACTGATACATCCGTGAACACGCTGCCCTGATACATCCATGAACAAACTGCACTGATACATCCATGAACACGCTGCCCTGATACATCCATGAACACGCTGCCCTGATACATCCATGAACACACTGCACTGATACATCCATGAACGCACTGCCCTGATACATCCATGAACACACTGCACTGATACATCCATGAACACACTGCACTGATACATCCATGAACACACTGCTCTGATACATCCATGAACAAACTGCCCTGATACATCCATGAACAAACTGCCCTGATACATCCATGAACAAACTGCCCTGATACATCCGTGAACAAACTGCACTGATGCATCCGTGAACAAACTGCACTGATACATCCATGAACACGCTGCCCTGATACATCCATGAACAAACTGCACTGATACATCCATGAACACACTGCCCTGATACATCCATGAACACGCTGCACTGATACATCCATGAACACAAGCTGCACTGATACATCCATGAACACGCTGCACTGATACATCCATGAACACACTGCACTGATACATCCATGAACATGCTGCACTGATACATCCATGAACACGCTGCACTGATACATCCATGAACACAAGCTGCCCTGATACATCCATGAACACGCTGCACTGATACATCCATGAACACAAGCTGCACTGATACATCCATGAACACG
>WYDI02027103.1:44874-87906 GCA_009867235.2 Psittacus erithacus | reverse complement strand
TTGGTGGTAGCAGCAGCGGTTTGTGTTACACCTTAGTTACTGGGCTGTTCTTATCTCAACCCGTGGGAGTTACATTCTTTCGATTCTCCTCCTCATCCCTCTGGTAGCGGAGGGAGGAAGGGGGGAAGTGAGTGAGCAGTTGCATGGTTCTGGGTTGCTGGTTGGGCTTAAACCAGGACAATCCCCTACATTAGTGGTTGGTGCGTAATCCTGGGAAAGTTGGGCTCCTACAGGGACTGCAGGTCTCTATGGAGTCAATAGAAGAAAATGAAGGAAAACAAGCCCATTTCCTCTAGGATTTAGCTTCTTACCTGGGGATTCTCAGTTCTTGGCAAAATAAGAGGAATCATCGTGCAGAAATGGACTGAAACCTATAGACACATTGCAACATGAGATGTAAAGCAGAGATTTTTCTGCATCTTTCATGCATGTTCCACTGAGAGGACACAGTATTTTCAGTCTCTTACACAGTCTCAATTAGAGTTTCACTCTTGCCTTCCACTTGCTATGTCTTTCCACCCCCCTTGACGCTACCTCCAGCTGTGTCTGCTGCACTTCCCTTGCCACCCGTTGCACAGATAACAGCCAGACAAAGGAAACCAGAGGGCCAAAGGCAGCATCTCTTTCTGAATACAGATTACACTGCTGAAGTCACAGGGTGAAGTTTACACAGGCAATCCTCCTGTGTCAGGAAAAGCAGGCACTTGCATGGGCCTCAGGAAGCTCGGAAGGCTGACTCTTGTCCTAAGATAGTGTTAATTTGGCTCTGTGCAAGAGTGGCTAATAAAGCACTTACTTAGAAAATAAGTAGTGCAGGGTTATTGCACAAGGGCTCACAGTCCTCTCCTGACAGAATTCATTCTGCCTTCTTCTGCCTCTCCATATTCCTCTGGGTTGCAGAACAGGAATAGGACCTGAGAACATCGTAGGCCAAGTTCTCAGCTGCACTTTTGCAACTACTGTGGGGCACTTTGTTGAGATTTCCCAGTAGCAGAACATCCAGTATTACACCATCCCAAATAATCCCTAGCTCCAGGAGTGCATTGGGAATATGCCCTGAACAAACCCATATGCTGCTGCAGCAACAGCTCCATGAGGGTCACTGAAATGAGATTATTCTGATTTGTTGCAGTGAGTCAAATTATCCATTCAGTGCAGGAAAGTGGAAAACACTGCTTGTGAGCTTCAATAAACTGTTGTGTCTCCATGAATATAGTCCTAAGTGAGGTATCTGAATCCTGAAGTCCTGTAGGTATTACAAAGAATATTTCAAACTCCCTTTGAATTCCGTATAGGAGAGGAAGATGATGAGATTTGCTCCCCTTTTTGTTGGAGGTCGACAGATTGTAACCGTGGAGGGCAGGAAAGCTGCATTCTCCTGCAAAGAACAGGGAAACCAGAGGTGGTTTTCCTCCCAACCTCTCTTACCTCACCCTGCCATCAAATTTTCTGAGTACTGTGCCTTCAGCAGAGATACACCTTCAGGTTTGCCCTCAGTGGCAACTGCTTCATACTTACCCTCCCCAACAGGGGTTTCAGCAAAGATTGGTCTCCCTGTAATAACTCAACGGGGCATGCAAGTGAAGCTCAAGAGAGAGGATACACTCCTTTCTCTGCTCAGCTCCAGTGGCCTTTGAAGCAGCCTAGGCAGAAAATGTTCCCCAAAGACAAACAAGACACAAACACACACACAAAATGAAAAGTACTGGATTCCCATAATACCCCAAATATACAATTTAGGCTATGCAAGCTATTTCATACCTCCTGTATCCTTTTATACAAAGTCTGAAGTAAAAACAGAATAGCAATTTAATTATTCCACAGATCATGTAGTCTCCAAAGCACGAGCAAGAGGTTTAAGTGTTTCTTTACACAAGTCCAGTACAGCTGTAAACAGAATTAAATGCACTTGGAACTGGAAACCTCAGAGGCAGCTACAAGACTATGTCTCTGGCTGTTTGCACCAGCAGACAGTGCAATCTGAAAGGTTTAATGCTCTGTAAGGCAAGCGCTAAAAGAGAGCTTTGACACCAGAGTTATAGGCCACTTTTCCCTGACAGTCTCCAGTGTCTGTGGTGCAAACCTGCAGCCATTCTAAAACAGGTGATCTTTAAGCCTCATGAAGACTTGATGATTAAATTGTCATCTGTGAAACAGAAATTAAAAATAGATAAGAAGTATTAGATCAGCTCATACATTCCTTTTCTACAACAGAGGCTTTCCCTACATCATACAGTGGTCTTCTCAGCTGATTTTTAAAGGACAAATGAAACATCTATTGATCTCTAGATAGCTCTGGCATTTTCACTGCTTTTGTTGCCTTCCTGGCATTTACCCCATGTCACCTTCCTTTCACTTACCCCTGCTTAATATGTGTCTAAGATACCCCCATTTAATACCTCCACCTTCAGCTCAGGCTGCTCTGTTTGATAAGTTAAAAGACTGATAAAGTGGTTGTGGACAGAAATAACTTCAACATCCATATAGTCCACAGCACTCAACTTTGATATGAATTTTAATTATTCACATAATTCAGTTTCTTTGACGCAGATAACGCATTTTTTGGCATCACGAGTCTCAGAACAGCATGATACTCGCTAGACTCAGGTTCACCTTTGCCAGGCAGAGATGGCCTGTCAAATCTATAACCTCTGCCGAAGCGGCTGCAGAGTCACAAGGTCATTAGTAAGAGTTTGCCAGCATGCCACACAGTGAGTCACATTTAATAGCGCATCTGCTGTCACACTTCATAAAATATCTTCCTATCATTTCTTCTTCCTATTCTATTCTTAAGGAGCAAAGCAACACTTGGCAGATGTGTAACCGCCAGAACCCATTTTTGCAAATAAAAGAGCAGAAACATAGTTCCTGCCTTTCCCACTACCCCCAAATGTCTGATATCTCTTATCATTCTTGCTGACATTTTAACAATGCTGGCTGCTGTTAGGGATCAGCATTAGGATTCCTAGTCACAAGCAAGGGTCTTGTTTTACTAGGCATTGTAAAGACACAGCACAAAAGCTGCAGCCCAAATGGCTGCACACTAAGTACATTCACAGGGCAATTCCCTTCTCACTCTGCACAGATTCCCTTTTGGGGCCAACCTCCCAATTCTTACCAATTACTTTAACTAGTCTTTTTGGGGACTTGCTCTTTCTGAATATCTATCAAATTCCTCATTCTTTTCTGTTATTTGCATACTCAGAACTAAGTTAAAGTAATGACATTTCAGCATCTGAGTTATTTTATGTCTCTTTTTGTCTCTACCATCTTTTCTTTTTTAATGAATAAACTGTACAGCATTTCTGAAGCCATCTAAACATCCTTTACAGACATTCTGTCTTCATCCTGCCATTTTATGCTGTGTTAGTCTCATTAGTCACCTTGATATTTAGTAGCTCCACTTTTTTGTCTGTTGGGATTTTTTTCCTACAGGATCTGAAGGAAGAAGGCAGAAGAGATTATTGTGAATGAACTGATCATTTACTGAACTCATTAAATATGCCAGCAATTATTAATAATTAATGGCAACAGGGGTACATTCTCCTCCTCCCCAAGAAGCCAAGAATGCTTTTTAATAGCTGTACAAAACCCTTTAAAAATAGACAATGAATCTGCTCCTTGGGGGTAACACTAAATGATCTGGATTGATGCTTTCCATTCCTCTTCCACCACAGTTTGCATCTAACAGGAGCTTTAAAGAGAAAGGATTTGCTTTCTAGTCAGTTAATATTATTCTTAACTTCACCTCTGCAAATGTCTCGAAGTCTAAGCAGCAGATGTTACAGAACATCCTTTCTAGAAACCTTTTTGCTCACTTCAGCTCCATACTGAAGCTGCATTGCAAATGCTGACAGCTTTTCCTTAAGGAAGTCTTTGGAGACATCAGCTCCTGAAACCTCACATCATGTCCTCGCAACAAACAGGACACCTCTCTCCTGCCATGAGAGAGAAAGGTGAAGCAGAAAATGATGTACAGGAGACTTGCAAGAGACAAAGCCAGAGGACAAGAATGTGGACAACCAGATTCCTGACACCTTGGATATTCTCCTTATGTTCAGAGAGCACCAATCCCAACGGCAATGTCACATACTCCACACATCCTCCTTCCACTCTGGACCAAATCAGTTTCTCACATTCAATTTTTATTCACTAGTGGGTGATACAGCCACAGCAAAGAAGGAATCTGAAGTGGAGGATGAAGCAATCTCACTTTGAACACATGAGACTCAGAGGGTCTGCT
Organism: Psittacus erithacus; assembly: GCA_009867235.2. Taxonomy (NCBI): domain Eukaryota; kingdom Metazoa; phylum Chordata; class Aves; order Psittaciformes; family Psittacidae; genus Psittacus; species Psittacus erithacus. Next base: position 83,663 of record WYDI02027103.1, on the reverse strand, counting down.
TATACTTTTGTTGCAATGAATATTGCTTATTTCAATCTTATTCTTCAACTTCGCTGTTGAACCACAGCAAAGGGCTGAAGTTTCCTGGTCACAGCTAAGAGAAGAAAACAGAAGGAAAAATTAGCTAAAGATCAGTGTATTTTTAAAGGAAGACAGAGTTTTGTGTGAAGATTAGTTTGTCTTTATGTCACATGCAGAATTTAGATTGCAGGTAAATAATACTAGTGAAATGTAGCAGCTTTTTAATTTAATACAGATAGAGACTGTTCATCCTTCCAGTTCCAGTAACAGAGAATGAGCTTATGCAAAACTGTAAGGATATGGACCAGGATACAGTAGCATATAATTGCAACAGTCAATCTTGCATGTATAAGCTTGTTCTACCATCTTTTGCATCTTGTACTGCTTTTTACACCTTTTAAAAGTTAACACATAAATTACAGTTACAAATGCAAACCTGGGAGGGGGAAGGGGGAGAAAATGAAATAAAAACAAAACATAAAAACTATTTAAAGATGAAATAGTATTTGGTGGTGGTTTTTTGTTGGATTTTGTGTGTGTGTGTGGTTTTTTTTGTTGGTGGTGGTGCTGGTGGTGGTTTTTTTTGGTTGTTTTGGTTTTTTGTCAGGAAAGGTTATGGTTTCACCTGTAAATGAAGAGGAAGAACGGGGTTTAACTGAAAGTAAGGAGACTTGTACTTTCAGAATTTAAAGCTAAAACACAGATTCATTTCTGGTGACTGATAAAAAACAAGAGGTTTGGGGTTTTTTCCTGTTTATTTTTCAGGAGATATATTAGTGCAATTGCCTCTGTGTGTCCATTAAAAGATGCATTGCCCATCCTATCAGCAACTTTATTCTATTGCATAAGCTGGCAAAGAGGAAGGAAATGTTCATCTAGACCAGTAATAGAAATAAAAGATGAAGATTCTGTCTTAAGTTTACAACATGGAGAAATAAATGCAGCTTGTTCTAAAAAGACAGAGTAAAGGTTGTTTTGATGCTCCATACTAAGGCAAATTACAGTTGGAAGTTGGACTGGTGTTCACTTATGAAGGAGCAGAAGAGACCCATGCTGTTCTAAGGGATGAACAAGAGGGAGAAGCACTCAGCAATGTTCGGTGTCCATGCTCAGGACCAAAGGGAACAAATTAGGGAAAAAATCTGAGATATTAAGTGGCCCTGAAGTCCAGGAGAAGGTTGAAATTAGCAGCAAACCAGCCCAATCTCCTCATTGTGATGACTTGCACAAAGAGAAGATACAAGCCCCGTGCAACCCTGTGGGAAATGGTTTTCTCAAACCACTTCCACATTTGAGATTTCTCCCATTTCATACAAGGACAAATCTGTGACCTCCAGAAGATTTCCTCAGACCTCTGAGAGCCACTCATCTCAGAAAGGTCAATAATCTGGTGGGCAGGGGCTCCATGTTGGGCAAAGATGGCCAAAGTTCAAGTTGATCCCCATCAGGGGCTGCACCTCAGGTTTTTCCAGATGTTAGGCAAGTCCCATAAATACCAAACTGCTGGCTGTCCTGAGCAGGGCAAGATTAGTTAGCTAAAATAATACAACCTTAAATCTATACTTTCTGTGAAAAGCACAGAAGATGGAAACCTTAGAGAGCTAGTAGGAAAACTAGCGCAGCTAAGAGAGATTTTAGTCTGGGGAGACCTTCTGTTATGGATTGGTAAAACAAATCGCATTTGTACACCCCACATGAGCTTCAGGGGCAAGAAACGTTATATGTGTACAAAAAACCCACCAAATTGATTGGGAGAAAAGAAAGACAACCATTTCTGTAGGAGGTAGCCCCGGGAAAAATGGAGAAAAAGGAAAACAATATGAGCCATACACTGGAAAACTCCAGAAAGCAAAGGGAAATAACATGAAAAGAAAAAAAAAAAAACACAAACAAAGTGAAGCTTTAGAATTAATGGAAAAAGTAAAATTATAAAAGAAGTCTACACCGGAAAATGGGCAGAGGTGTTGGCTTAGGGGAAGTTCAGATGATTTCATCTGTAAACAAATGCAAGAGATTTCAGAAAGCAAATAAGGAACTAATAGTAGCAGCAGGAGATGCACAGAGAGGGGTGTTTCAACATCACAGGCATAACCAAATCCGAGCAAGGAAGTGAAAGTCCGAGAGGATGGGTGATCAGGGAGGGGAACCGTGTAGCAGCTGATGACACACAAACTTGCATACTTTAGCCTGGCAATATTGATATATGAGATCTTGCAGACACTTGTGAGATCATCCACATGACAGACCTGCACCACGGTAAGCATCACCTCACCTTCATTGTCACCAAAGTCCTGCTCCCAGCTTCCTAGGATTGGCCCTGTGTATGTCTGCATGTCCTGCCCGGGAAAACTAGTATCACCTTACAGGATCAGCTTACCACTGTAAAAAGAGTTGGAAGGGGTCTTAGGTGGTCTCCTAGTTCATTGTCCCGCTCAAGACAAAGTTATCTGCGCCCTTTTCACTCCTGATAGAAGCTTGCCTGGTCCACATAAGTTTCCTTACGTATTTGCATCCAATTAAGTTATTGTTGCAGTGTGCCTGCATCAATTTTTAATAAATAAATCTGTTGAAAACGCACATGTAGCTCTGCCCAGAAAGTTGTCATCTCTACAGGCTGAGTGAGGATCCAAGTCCTGCATTGTAGTGCAGGAGGCTAACCCTATTTATTTATGGATGGGAATGAAGCTGTACATACAGAACAGTGTAGTGTTAAATACAGCTTTGTTCCTTGCAGCAGGTGTTTAATTCACTCACAGAGCTTACAAAGAACAACCTGAAGGTCTCTGTGCTATAAAAGTTTTGCTTTGCTTTGTATTTTTAAAGTAAATACTAGTTTAAAAGTGTTCCAGTTTAATCTGAACGTGGTGGCACGTTTCTCAGTACTGGAGAGCAACCAGCAACTACACACCACAAACTTGGGCAGTGGCAATGACCATGGTATTGTGCAGGTTCCAGCCTCCACCAGATGCACCATTCATACCTCACCTGCTTTGTTCCACTGGCACTGTTTAACCTCTCCAAATCCTCTACTATCGCTTGCTGGGACTGTGGGACAGATTTCCATAGGATGCCACAGCATGGAGTCTAGACAGTGTCAGCATGGAGTCAAGCAAAACTCCATGGCATGAGTCAGCCTTGCTGGTGCGGCTACACCCGGCTCACCACACTTTCACCAACACTGTCCCACAGCAGCAGCTATTGAACTGACCCAGAGCAAGGTCTTGTGTAACCAGCCGCAGAACAGAAAGTTCACACTGAGCAACACCATGTTGCCAGTTGCCAAATGTTTATTGTACAAGCTAACCATAACAGGAACCCAGCTTGGCCAAAGCTGAAAGAAAAAGATGCTTAGCTTGGGATTGAAGCCAAGTCAATTATTTTGTAAACAAGCCTGGTTTTCTTCCTAAATATTGAAGTCTGATCCTCATTTGGTGTAAATGCATATGGCTTAATCTGATTTTATACAGCACTTCAGGAGAAGCAACCAAGCACTGAAAGTCACTTTATAATGGCTGTCCCAGCTGTTTAGTGCTGTCCAAAAGGCCAAGCACAACTTCCCCATACTCTTCACCTCTGCTGACTGCAGGATCAGTTTGTACCAGAACACTTGCCTTTCCATTACTGACACTGACTGTAACAATAAGCTATCAATGGCAAGGTATTAGCAGCTTAATAGCAAAATGCCTTCAAAAAGCTCAAGACTACTGCCATTGAAGGAATGACCCAAAAGACTATCAATGCCATTCTGTGTAGTCTGTTGCTTTACCCACACCAGTAGAGAATCTACGTAGGATGGTCACCTACATCAGATGACATGATTTTCCCTTAAGTTTTTCCTGAAGGTGACCAGGGAGGTGGTAGAAGCTGGAAAGAACCTCAGATGCCTGGTGGGGTGACAAATGGGGGAAGGAGTCCATGGAAGAAGAGACAAATTGTTGTTCTGATGTGACTCATACATTTTCCACTTGAGTTTGTGACTGTTCTTACAGAAAAACATAAAATAAATAATAAAATACCAAGACTACTTTGAACCCTTATTTTAAATTTTTCTGACACAAATAGAGCTTTTCTTCATCTTTTCTGTTCCTCACCCCGCATTTCATTCCTTAGTATGGACAAGCTGATGTTTCTTCTCTGGTTTTGCACTATCTGATAGCTACAGATGATGTGGCAACATTTATTCACATTTATACAAAACATAATGACCCAAGACACAATGATTTTTATTCTTATTATGTTACATATCTGGAATTTGGGCTAAACCACACTCTGGATGGAAGACATTATCTCAAAGACTTGCTTTTCTAACTCACGTATGCAGGGTGTGAGTACATTTACTAGCATTTAACTAGTTTGTTTTAAGCCCTCTCTGCTTTTTATTTTTCTTTAATAATATCAATGTGATATAAAGCATGTATTATATTATGGAAAAAAAAGCAAACACTCCAGTGATCTGCTTTAACGGAGGTCTTTCTCATTTCTTTAGACTTTTATATAGTTATCAGGCAAAATGTTATGCCGAAGCCCCTTTATTATTTTCTTTGTACAATCCAATATTTTATATACTTTTATTATATCGGTTCATCTTCATCTCTCTTTTAAGCCGAGCAGCGCCGCTCTGCTGACTCTCTCTCCTTTCTCTTACAGGACTTGCCTGACTTTCAGACTTTCCCATTCCCCTCTATGGAGCAGTTGCGTTTCTGCAGCACTTGAGAGAGTCTCTGGCAAATGCCTGTTCCTTTTATTAAATTCTCGCCCCTTTCTAACTCAAGATTTCTATGGCTTTTTGCCCCATATATACAACACAGCCCTTTACATGTGCTTTTCTCAAACACACAGAAAAAGACTATGTTTCTTTCTTTAAATGGAGATCTGAATCTCTATCACAGGGAAAAATAGCAAAGAATCACACCCCCTACATGCAGACACACACAGCCAACGGATTAATTTTAGCAAGAGCAGAGGGAAAACCTGGCAGATGGAGTTTTCCTCCCTCTGAGGCATTTTGGCTAATTTACATCCTCGTTTCAGAGCTAAAGGCTCCCACTGAAAGGCAGCCATGTGTTCTTTTTAAACAGGTAGATTTGATTAAAGGCTGGACTTCTGGGGCATGATCCTGCCTCCTCTGTACAATCAGTCCTACCAAGGATAATGAGATTACTCACAGGAGTAAAGCACTGCAGAACTGAACCCTGGAGTCTCACCAATTAATAGGAGAATTTTCTCCTCTTTTCCCCGCCGCCCCTTTCTTTATTGCCCTTAAAATGCCAGGGGAGCTTCAGAGTTATAGCAATTATTGTTATGGAGAACAGGGCATAAAATGAACTATTATTGCCTTTAAAAGAGCTGGAATCTCTTTACCTTCCAAAAGTAGGGCATAAAAATCTGTATGCAAATGAATAAATATAAATGCAAATATAATCTACACCACGAAAAGCTGTTTTTCCCTGAGCTAAGGAAGCATAACGATAATCAGGTTCCCAACTGTAAACGGTGCTCAGTGTTTTGTATGGGCTGTGGAAAAATGAGGTGAGGGTTTAATCCACTTTCTCCTCTGCTTGCAGGAAGCAGGTGTGGCTCCATTTGTAGGTAGCTTATTATTTTTCATGAATATATGACAGATACTCTTTGCATATTTCAAGCGGCAGCAAATTTTGCTGTTTCTTCTCAGGAATACCAGAACAACTAAGAAGGAGGTTGAGCTGCGCTGCTTTGCTCAACTTTGATGGTTTATGTGGATTTGAAAAGGCAGTAAAACAAAGGCTTGGCAAACAAAGGCTTCCAAGTGGATGGAAGATGAGTGCATCCTTTGTTTACCAAAGGACAAACAAGAGGGGAATTAGAAGGTAAAATTCCTTGTCAAAGGCTCCACCTTGCAACAGATCTTCAGGAGAAACTTCCCCAGCCTACCTGAAGCAACTGGGATTCATACTGCTGAGACCTTGTTAGCATTGGAGATCCCTGAAGAAACATTTGCATCAATTCACAGCTCAGCACTGAGACAAATGGTGAATGAGCTATGAGAACATGAGTATGTAGCTGGCCTGAGGCACGTGGGCAAAAACACAGGCACACAAGTGAGTGCTGGACCAATAAGAGCCATGTTAGTCCAATGTCACTGAAGAAGTGCTGGTGTGAGTACTACATTTTTGCATGCCCCTGGTTTCCATGACCCAGGGTAACTATATTGAAACAATACCAATGAATATCACTAATCACTGTGAGCTCAACACTGGAGGACAAGGAAATGAGGTACAGTGTGCTATGGTCTCAGTGAGAAGGGGAACACATGGAGCAGCTTGGGAGAAACTTGATGATTCCAAGGCAAAAAGAGAGAAAAGAGAGGGAAGCATTAAGTGACCCCCAAGTGTGCATCGTATCCTAAAGTTCAGTTTGATACTTGTGACAAGAAAGCCAAGAAAGCAAGAGCTGTGAGAAAATAAAGATAATAGGTCATGGGGAAGGAAAGGAATGAAAATGACTCAGAAGGCACCAAGCTTCTGAAAATGCTAAACGAAAAGACCAGTAAAATTCAGTTGCAGACAACACTCTGTGAGAAACGAAGAGGTCAGCAGAGAAGACAGGTTTAAATTCTCCCAGGATATGACACAATTTATTGGTACAACAGAGAAGACATTAAAAAGTCCCTGCTGAAACTAAAATTCAAGGAGATTATTTTGCCGCAATGTTCACAAAAGGACAACAGGGAAACAAGCATACATTTCCCATGAGGTACAAAGGTCAGAAAAGAGACATGAACAGATGAACAAGAAATCAAAACTGCTAGAGATTTGATTGTAGCCATGGGATTGTTGCCAGCATTGAGGAGAATGGCAAACTTCTAAGGAAAATTTGGCAACAAACTAATGAGTCAGGAGAGAGCAATGAAAGTAGGGCACAGTGATGACCTTGATTTCAGTATTAGGGGGGAAAGAAATGCAAGGCACAAGGTATTTTAATCTGGCATAGAGTAATGTACCATCAGGTTGATACTTAATATGAGAATGAAAGAAAACATTAAGCAAAATTGAGAGTCAACAAAACCCAGGAAATTTATTCAAATTTAATGGAAACTTTATCAGAGCCATATTATCACAGAATCACGGAATGATTTGGGTTTGAAGGGACCTTCAAAGACCACCCAGTTCCACCCCCTGCCTCATGCAGGGACATCTTCAGCTAGATCAGGTTGTTCCAAACCCCATTCAAGCTGGCCTTGAGCACTGCCAGAGATGGGGCAGCTACAGCTTCTCTGGGCAACCTGTGCCAGTGCCTCACCACCCTCATCATAAAAAAATTGTTATGTCCAATCTAAATTAGCCTCTTCTAGGCTAAAACTGTTGCACCTTTCCTGCCACTACAGGCCCTGGTAAAAGAGTGTTGCTTTATCTTTCTTCCCTTCATAGGGAAGATGGTGAGGGAAGATGGCTGCTGAATGACAGCAAATATCGCTGATGCCAGCTGGCTGTACCTCATCCCAGCTGGAAGGGTGGCAGGGAACCAGCAGGGTGACAGCCAGGAAAAAAACATGGTATCAGGGAGATGGTGAGACCAAGATCGTTACTGAGTGTGACATGAAAATCAGCCCTAATGTCGTGAGCTGTTCTGCTTGGTCAGGCCTCTAAACTTGCTTAAAATGCTGTTAATTTCAGTGATGCTCCATATCTGCCTTGCAGTCAGTTTGAAATAAGCAGGATGAGCTTGAAAGTATTTACACACTTCAGCACCTCACTTTTCCCTGCAGTGGGCCAAGACCCGAAATAGGAAAAGCAGCCTCTCCATGGGCCCTCATTTGATATCCTGGCTAGGGTAGAAATGAATGGTTGGGGATGGGGGAAATCATAGTGAAAGCCCCAAAATGATCAGCAGAGTTTTCAACAGTTGTTGGAGAAATTACTCACTGGTGATTCACAGATTCTATGGTCAGAAGGGGCTAGTGATCATTCCCTCTGACTTCCTGCAAAATAGACAACTAAAGCCTCACTTTGCATCAGACTCTTCATCACTGGCTGGTCTAGAGCATGTCATTTAGACTGAATTCTAAGCCTTTGGAGGCAGAAATAATCCAGCTGGATGTAGGCGTGTGCAATGTTGTCTGGTGGTCTTTTTACAATCAGTAAGGGTGTGATGAATATAGTGGAAGGAGAATAATTTGTTCTTCCTAAATGAAGTATCAGCTTTTGGTTGGGTGAATCACACTCTAAACTTCATTAACTCTGCTGACTGGATCCTCACCAAAAGGAAACAAGACACAGAGTTCTGAGAAGTACATGTAGATGCATTGTATGCACCCAAAGCAGGTGAGATAAATCCCAGTTCAAGAATCCAATGGTTCAAGGCACAATTGTTAATCTCATTTATTCTGAGTGTGTACATAAATCACACTAGAAATAAGCCGAGCAACGTGATCCTGTTGAAGATATATCTGCTCATTGCAGAAGGGTTGGACTAGCTGACCTTGGAAGGTCCCTTCCATCCCAAACTATTCTATGACTCTATAAGGTATGATTTTTCTGTTTTCAGTTTCCAACCATTGACTTTGTAATGTCATTGCCTACTTAACTGATTAATTGTTCACAATGAAATTACTCTACTGTTGTACTCCTCTTTTCTCTGGATCAACAGATCTCATTATGGGCTAGATCTGTTATCACTGAAGACTAGATAATGGTGCTGGATTAGATCAAATATTTCCATTAAGGAGGGAAGAAGGACCTAAAAGAATCTGTCGACAAGTTGCTCTAGAAAAGTGGGTTGGTTTTCCTCCTCTAAAACTTTAAACCCTCTCAAAAGAAAAAAAAAAGAACAAAACCATGCCCCGCAACCCCCAAATTTTGTCTATTTCCAAAGCAATTATAAAAACAGATAAATGTCAATATTGATAGATAAAACAACAGCTCCTGTTATGGGGAAGAAACATGGTAGGAACAAAGAACATATCCTACTTGTTTACACTGGTAGACTTACTCTTGGATAGCATAACAGGTATAGTGCTCGCTGTGCAGTGCAATATGGCTCCAAAAATACAGCAGTCAAAGGGAGCAAAAATAGTCTCAAGTACTATTTTTCTCTCACTCTCAGAACACAGCTTCTTCCTAAAGGCCAAAGATGAGCCTTTAAATGAGCCAAACCCTTTGCATCTGGACCACAGAAGAAAACTGTGAAACCCACCTGTAAAAGCTGCCATTCCATTATCACACAAACTTACTGCATGTTTGAGAAGGAAACTAACACTCTGAATGTTGTATTCATGCATAACGTATCTGGAAAGGTGCAGCTCTTTTTAATTCATGCGTAACCTTCCTTTTTCGCTAAAACTATTTTTAATCCAGAACTATTTTTTTCTCTTTTTTTTTTTTTGTTCTTTTGTTTCACAAGCAGAACCCTGAGCCAGAGGGGAAAAAAAAACCCATATGCTGCCAGGAAAGCGATACATCATGTTTCACACTGGTGAAGGATAAAATGAGCAGTTGAGAAAACACAAGGTTAGACGTGATGCATCTGCACAGTTTGTTTAATAAAAACTGATGTCTGCTTTGCAGCTTCTCTTTTCTGATTCCAGCTTGCTGGAGCACAGGCCAGCTTTTCTCAGAGCATGATCCTGTTGTTAATGATAACTACTGAAATGCAGCATTGGCAAAGACTTCAGGAGACCATCCAGCTCAGTCCCTGAGAATATCAGGAATAGCTAAACCATCTCTCTGATGCATTCTGATAGTAGATGCCTCAACGGTTCTTTGGTGCTGTCCTGAAGGCTGTAGTAGGGCTGTAGAATGACAGCCCTATGGAGACAGCTGGAAACTGGAAGATGCACCAGCCCTGAGGACTCTGGGAACTGTGAATTATCCTGCAAAGCCTAAGGGCTTCCCTTGCTTCCACCAGCTAATCCACGCCAGGAGCTCCAAGGGAAAGGGAAGCTGACTACATCTCCCCAGATAGGTTTCCCAGAGTGTACAAAGCCTTACATGGATAGAAAGGGAGCCCAAGCAGCTCTGCTGAACTCCCCAGAGCTGGAGGATGGTAAGGACAGAGTGAAGGATGTAAGTCTGGGGTGCCACTGCCTAATAGCTATTTCTTTTGAGCAATTTTGAGCTGTTTCCTGAGCATTTGCTGTGGCTCCTTTACTACTTCAGGCCCAGAGGGAAACTTGGTCATTACAAAATCAAAGCAAGAATCCAGCGCCTTCAAAACTGTGCCCCAGAGGCCTGAAACATCCCTAATGCCTTCTTTCTCTTCTTCCTGGCAAATCCCTTCTACATAAAACACCTATTTTCAGGTATGCCTAGGATGAAAAAAACGTCAGAAACAAAAACTTTCAGATAATATTAACAGTATTCTAGGATGGCTTCGTTCCATGACAATTCCATCAAAATTGCTCTCATAAGAAATAAAGAGCATATTGATGTTTTTGCACTTCAGGTCTGAATTCCACTAGCTAGATTTAAAACAAAACAGAACAACCAAAACCCTAACAAAAACAAACTTGGGATAAAATCTGGATAAAAATAGTCTCCAATTAATGGATTTATGTGCAATATTTGGATGGATATATTTGGGTGGTTTTATGTGCAATACTACAATGAGCTATGTCTTGTAGTCTTTTCTTTCTGAATTAATAATTTCCTTATTCTGCTTTTTTTTTCTGAATTAATTTTTTTTTTCTTCTTTGTTTCTGAATTAGTCATCCATGCAGAGGCACGAGCTCTCTTCTTTTTTGTGCATGTCAGTTCTGCTCTCCCTTCTCTTGGAATAGCGATCTATTCAACTTCCTCTGAAAGCTGCTCTGACCCACTCTTCTCAGTTCTTTCTCAGAAACAAACTGATTTCTCGAGCAGCAAGATTAAGACAGCATTTCTGCACCAGGCTTCCACTAAAATACCTTTGAGATACCATGTATAAGTAATTCCTGGCCTACTTTCATTTCAATAGTTCAAGTTTTCTACTCAAGCTCTGTCATTCTGTGAGTTATTCTTGTCTCTGTAAAATAGTCTTACTCATTTACAGTTTGTTCTTATCCCAGTATACTACTTTAATTGTTGCCATCATCTCCCTTTAGCTCAACAAGAGAAGTTGCAGATATGCGAGTATGGAGGTTTGGAAAGCAGACAGGCATACAATTTACATGTGAGCAGGTAGGATTATCTTTCTGCTCAGTGATATCTCAAACTTCTTAAGTGACACAGGGCCTTCCTCTGATTATAAGCCAACATTATTTTAATTTGGTTGTTTGTATTCAGCTACAGCCTTTGTTCTGGGAACACAGCCAACTGAAGTACTGAATACTTAGTGAGTATAATTAGAAAGGTAAGCAGCTCCAAAAGGAATGAAATCAACACACACACAGAGTCATTATACAGGGTGCATGAGGAGAAAGTTGAGGAGTGGAGGGCAAAGACTTGGACACACACAATAAAACCCCCACACCCTAAGCGATCTGTCTCTACAAAATTGACATCCCTGTTAAATGAACTCCATTCCCCTGATAATTTGGAGAAATGTTTGTTTGGGGAGTGGGTGGGCCGGACTCATGACCTGTTTGCTGAAGCAACAAAAGCTCTTGAAAAAGAGCCTTCCTAAGATCTGACAGGCTTTGGCCTTCAGCAAACAACATGTTCAAAATAAGCAAATAATGAGCAACCTTCGTCGATGAACTGCCAGCACAGAATGCCTTCAGATCTTGCAGAGCAGTTCTCGCTTGGCTGTCCTTCAGGCCTTTTCTCATGGCCCCAAATAATCACGTGGCTTTTTTTCTCTCCAGCTTTCCTTTCAGCATTTGACTCATTGCTATGTTTAACATTCAGTGCTGCTTCATAAAGAAACCAGCTTATTTTTAGCCAGATTGTTGCAGGTATTTTCATGCTACCTGGATCATGAGAAAATCAATAAGAATCAAGTACCTAAATATCTTTGAGGACACAGACTGCTGTTCCTCCTGAAATGCCCATCCATCTCCTGTCCCTCCAATAGAGTAAAAGCACTACTTTTCTACTAGCAATATGACACAGCCTTCCTTTTCACCCACAAAGGTCTGCTCTGAGAGCCAGAAGTTTTGCACTTAACTGGAACAAGCTGCAGTGACTAAAACTGGGAAAATATGGTCAAAGATACAAGCAGTTGCAACCACCTAAACGCTCCTGAGTAGTTTACGAAAATTGGCTTATCCAGACTGGTTTGTTGGTTTCTGCCTGAGCACATCACTCCTGTCCCTAAAACATCAGACTGTCATCCACAGAGCTACTTATCAATTACGAGAAAGAAATCCAGTTGTCTGGTGCAGAACCCACTTGAGGCTCTGCAAAGATTTCCACTAGCTTAAACTTCTAATTTGCTTCTAATTAATTTGTTGCCCATCTTAGTGGGGAGATCAAGCAGTAACCAAGCAGGGGGGGTTAAACAAAGCCCCTCTTCCATCAAAAATCAGGAGTCAAACCTGCCTTCTAAGGATTGCAGTATGAAGATATTCACATTACTGTTTCTCACCATTTAGCATCAAAGTGATCCAAGAGTGTAGCCTCCAGACTCTATCAGTGCAAGACACACAGACCCATGAGCTGCAACCCGCTCAGGTCTGCCCTTGTTTCCAGAGCTGGGAGAAGCCATTTCACAGTGCACAATAAACCCTCCTCTCTAAGCAGCAAAACCTATGATTTTCAGAGAAGAAATTCTGGAACCAGCCTTCGTTCGCATTTGGAATCTCACATCTGACTTTAGAACCAGGAGGGTTCAGCATCCTAGAAAACTAAGAGGATAAGGGGAGCATAATCTGAGGCCATGATAAAGCCACTAATTTTTGCTGGATTTGAACTGACATAGCTGCACTAACTGCAGCAGAATGGAAGATGCTCCATTGAAACAGTGGTCTTGATAGTATGATTTATTTTGCTGATGATCACAAGAAGAAAAGGAGAAGGCTAAATCATGAGTCAAAGCAGAGCTGGACCAGAATAAGCTGTGTTCCCAGCAGGAGAGCTCTGTGATGCATACCCTACCTGGCAACATCTTCCAGCCTGGATCTAGTCGTTGCGTTTCAGAGGACTCCAAATGTTGATTTTACCTGTGCTGAGGTTTTACTTTCCCTGCCTCAAAGCTTGCTACCTAGAGCTCTCTCTGATCTTAAACTAGAGCCTGTGCCACAGCATCCCAGTCACTTTTCTCATTGGTTTTCATGTCCATCCTCAAACAGTTTTGCACAAACTGAAATCCCCCCACCCCACACTTAGTGTTAGCTTTCATGTTGGCTGATGCCCATGAAAGCCCATAAACACAAGCCTGAAATGAAGCTTTAAAACTGGACCAAATTCCAGCAAGCCCAAGGCTGTCTCATTAAGCATGATGACCTTTCGACTGCTAGCTAAGGATCAGACCCAGGAATGACTACTTCTGCTTCACAAACATTGCTATAGTCAAGCCATTTCTCAACAGTTATGCACTTTCAGTATTCCTGCCTTCATTTCAGCCTTCCTTTCAAATCCAGTATGTTGAAAGTGGAATATGTTCCACCTCTCTAAGCGGCAGCAGGACAAGCACAAGACACATGACCAGCACACTCAGGATAAAGATCCCCATGCAAGCACATAATCAATATACTTGTAGCATTTTAGGCTCCACAGAGACCATTTTCACTCTCAGCCTTTCCATTCGGTTGATCTGGACCAGCGGATGGTCTCAAAGTCATTATACCTCTGTCATCTTACTGCACCAAAGCATTTAAAGTAAAATCAACTAAAACCCCAACTTTCAGAGGGACATTTCACTCACTGCTGACTTCTGTCACTTATTTTAAATTCTGTCCAGTGTTTATGTATGTAATACAAGACAAAGAAAATGCAGTTTTGTTCTGTCAGTCTTCTGGCTAGTATTTTAGTTGCTCAACTCCCTTCATTTGGAAGGGGAAGTCTTCACTTCCTGGCCTGATACTTCTGCAGATTTCTAGTTTCTGCTTCATTTTGATTCCAGAAAGGGTCATTTTTCAGCTGTGGATAAAATGCCCTTTAAATATCTGTCTACAAAGAGATTAGAGATCTTTCTGGTTGAAAGTGACAGTGCCTACCTACCATCGCTACCAATGCTCTGATTTAAGTCAGGATTTAAATTTATTACCAAGATTAAAAAAAAAGAAAAAATTAAAAAAAGGAAAAAGTTATGACAGTACTTATACTAAGTCCAGAAATAATGTCCAGATCATACAGAACAGTAGATATGAACTCACTGTACCCTTGTCACACTGCAAGATCAACACTATGCATTGCTGTTCTCTGTGGTACATCATATCTTCCAGGCTAATTATGATTTTCCATGGTATTTTTCTACTTATGAAGATGCTTTTTCTTGAGCTAAGATCAGGCTATCATCTTTCAGTAAATTAGTTTTGACTGAAGAGAACAGTTTGGGTTGTCTTTCTTATGTAGGCAACACCTCTCTGATGTAAAGCAAGTCCCCCAGTAACTTACTCCCAGTTTTGGCCTTGTCTATGTTGCCTAGAAAGCATGTTTTTCACACAGGGATTAATTAAGACACATTAGTCATCTCCCAAAAGCTAACGACAGAACAATATAGTGCTAACACAATAAGTCTTCCCAACTGCATGGCAGAGCTGTACTTAAAACTATGACTGGCCTCAACCTTGCTTCTTGTGGAACCTTGTGGGTTCTTGCTGCACATTTCATTTCTGTTTCAGAAAGACTCCTTTTGTGAGCAATGACGACTTACTTTTTTACTATTTTTCCAGTAAGTAGGTGGGAAGGTGGCAAAAGATGAGTGTACAGTGCAGGCAACACATTCCAAAGTTTTTTACATCATCAGCTTTATATATGATTTGAGGTGATGCTAAAGTGCTAATCCAACAACAGATGATGCAGCAGCCCTGCTAGTGGATAGATATGTTCTGGTCTGAGCCATTGTGATTGCTATGTCTCAAATCTGTCTCTAGGTTTGCTCCTAGTTAAAAGCTGAAAACCCATAAAGCTGGAGTATAACAATTCCTACTACACTTTTGGAAAGGCAGTCTTCATAAATAAATTCATCTACAGCACTTTCTCCTTGCTGGAAGGAATGTCCAGAAAGAAATGAATAGCTGCTTGGTTACCACTGAAATCTTCTAGGTTTCATCAGGATTTAGTTTCAGTTTGACAGTGAACACTCCACACTATTAGAGTTTGTGTGTGAGTAGACGCATACAAAACAGATTTGTAAGACAACTTGGGACTTCTGACCGTGGTGGTTTGTTGAATACCACTAAAATTATCCGAAATGCTCAACACAGGATAAACCCGTTGCCATCAGGGCCTTCAGCAGGTCAGAGCCTTTCTCTTGTCCAAAAGTGACACAAAACAAAGGAGGCGTAATTTCTTTATGACAGGGCTCTTCCTTAAGGGTAGGCAAGAAAAGCAAGTCCTTGAATAGGAAAAAACTCCCAATACAAAAGAAGGAAGGGCTGAAAAGTGGAAAAGTCCCCAAGGAGAAAAACACAGACTTGAACCTGTGAAGGAAGAGTACTCAGCACCAAAGGAAATTTGGGAGGTGGAGAGGAACCAGATGACTCAACTACTTAGTGGAAGACAGCCTGTGAGACCAGGCAGGAAAGACAAAAGTCTGCTTGGTAAAGAGACAAGCTTTGTGATTTGTATCAAACTCCATATATAGGAAAAGAAGATGTTTTCCTTGGAGGGCTCTATCTCCTAAATTTTAAGGGGAATATTGAAATAAATATGTACTGAGCACTGGAAAATGTGAGGAGTTCATGCTAATTTCTGCATGGCCTGTGGGAACCACAGCTTGATGTGAGACCATTTTATTATCTGAAGACTCTTTAAAGGGCAAACTTCCTTATCTGTTGCCATCTTAGAGCGCTCCTTCAAACACTAAATATTGGGTGAAGACAAGAACGTGGAAGGAGAGGAGTTTGCATGTAGATAAGACTTGGAATGACACAGGAAAGAGACAAACCATTAGGTTTAAAGAACATAAATCCATCAATTTAAAAGAGAAAAGCTTTAGCTGCTTGAAACGTATTTTTCCAGCTTCAGCCTCCAGCTTTCTCTAGAAAAGGTATTCTGTGGATTTACTGAAAGTGCCTGATTGTCTTGGAATCAGAGCCCTTGGATGCTGAGCAGTGACTTGCCATGTCAAATGCGTAACACTCACTAGCCCATAACTATGCAAAACTAATATAACACAGACATGGTGCCCTCTTACTGTCTGAAAACTTAGCCTTACTGAAGCATGATTTAGCTTGCATCCATTGCTTCTGCGGGAATAATCCATTTGTCGGATGTTTTCCATGTTCATGATAGCCTCTGAGAAACTGAAAATGAATTGCTATCGAGTGGAGGTGACTTCTCAGGAAGGTTCACCAGTTTAGCTGTAATCATATAAGCAAAGTAGAATCATTGACCCTCCAAGAATCAATACAGCTATGCTAGTGTAAAATTATTTATAATAGTCCCATTTAGGCCACGTCTATAATACAGACTTCGGAAAGCATTAGTCATGGATGTGCTAGGCAATATGTGACAGACATAACTAAGCTGGCAAGAGTACCCAACATAAACTGATTTCCAAATGGCTGTGCTTTAACGCACACAGAGTACTGCACTAAGATATGTAGGTGAGTTTTCCCCATACAAACTGCACCCATTTTCTATGACAGAAATATGCAAAGACCTGATACTACCCTGGTGTAAAACATTTTTTTACCAGTACAGGTCTCATTTGTGTTGAAAAAAATCCTTATGCTACAAGATTGTAGAGCTGTGTCCTTTTAGATTCCTTCTGTGCAGGGAAATTACTTGTGTTTCAGCTCCCTTCCTCCACTGTCTCACATCAGCTATAGATGAGCTTAGCAGGCAGATGTGCAGGCTTGATACCTTCAAACAGGGTGAGTGCCAAGCAGGGCATCCCCCAGACATCTGCTAATATTCTACTGGCACTTCTGCATATGCATAAAGTAGGGTCCACCACAGTAGATAAAACAACCTCAAAACTGTGTGTAGATTAACCCAGCTGATTTTAGAAGAAATAATTTTGTCTGACTTCAGCAAATACTAGCATGAAACCATGACAAATATCTACAGATACAAGTGATACAGAAGGATATCTGTCCAGTCATCACCAGGTTTTCCTCTCTCTTTCCATGTCAGATAAATACGTTATCATTCCTAGTGTTTTCTTTTAGCCTTTTTTCCCAAGAATATGAGGCCTGTGCAATCACACTTAAAACTGTTTGCATGGGGATGCCGGCCTTCCCTTCCCAGCAATAACTTTAACCCTATGATCAGTTTAAATGTTAGTAAATGCACTGATAGAGAGGTGGAAGGCTCAAAGACACAGAAGTCATAGAAGGATAAGGAAGAAGAATAAAAATCTCACAAACATAAATGCTATATTGTGCCTTGTTTTGGGACCACCATCCCGTTGTAAAAGGTGGACAACTGGAAGGTGTCGAAGCAAAGAGCATTAAGATGGTGAAGGAACTGAAGCTCACAATGACAAGGAAAAGCCAGGACAGTCGGCTTTGTTCAACCAGGAGAGGAGAAAGCTAAGGGGTGAAGCTGCTGTTTTCTACTGCCTGATGGAAAGGAACAAGGGAAAATGGAGCTAGCCCCTTCTGAAAGATGCACAGTGAAAGGACAAGATGAAACAATTGCAATATGCAATGGGGGCTGTTCCAGCTGGACAAAAGAATGTAGTTTCATCTTCAGAGGCGCTCAGTTCTGGAATCAGACCCCTGGAGGGTGGACATTGTCCAGCCTTGCAGGTTTCCTAACCTGGCTGAATGAAAGGAAGGCTGAATGCACCAAGGAAGTTGATGTAACTCCAGAGTTAGTCCTGCTCTAACCATGATGCTGGATAAGACACCTCAGGGAGTCCAATCATCCTGTAATTCAACTATCATTAAACACCAGAGAGACCGTACAAAAATTCAACCTCAAGATACAAATCTATAGGAAATGAAACTTCTTTGGCTCTGCTGCTCACAGAACTATCTGAGTTTTTCAGTAGTGGTTTTCTCTTGGTTTGCCTTTATTAAGAGGAAGTTGTATTAAAGCAGTAGTGTGGAAAATAAAGAATGGAAATATCTGTTCAGCCTTCCCTTTAATAGGAAGAAAAAGAAAAAGCATCTTTAGTGAAATCTTTAGTATCTTTAGTAGCATAGTGAAAATCTGCTGCCTAAAAGATGAAAGGAATCCTGTTGCACAGCTTTGAGTCCTGGGGACAATAGACAAAGCGATGGAAAATTAGGTATGTCCCTTCATTTCCAGTACAGGAAAGGAAAGATCATAACAGCATGGTAGTAGACATTGCCAGTGCTCTATACCCAGAGTGTTTTTTCTCTTTCTGTCTCACCAGATGGGCCTATTGCCTCAGTTTCCCCTCTGAAATCACTGCTCTTAGCTTTAGGTGATCTCAAATGTGATGCCATACCTGGCTCTGGAAAAACTGTATGATACTGCTTGCCCCAGGAAAAAGAGTTGCTGAACAGAAACACTAAGCAAAACCCCAAACTTGCCCCTGATAGATGGACCTTTATATACAGAAGGATGTCAGGCCGCAAGCCACTAGGGCAGAGAATAGAAATGGGGCAACTCCATGGCCCTCTCTTGGCACTTCCAAGTGAAAACAATTGTGCTCAGCACCTCATGGGCTCTTGTAAAGTATCCAAAATCTCATCCATCTAGAAAGAACATGGTACAGTTACCCTCCATTCTAGAAGGCTAAATGGATAAGGCCTGAGCAGCCCAGTCTTGGAGCTGGCCCCACTTTGAGCAAGAACCTGGACCAAAGACCTTCTGAGGTCCCTTCCAACCCAATTCATCCTATGATGATACAGATATTTACTTAAGAACTTTAGCACTGAACTGATGCCAATCCAATTGTGTTGCACATCTCCATTCCCCTGCATTTACCAGCCTCAGGAAAAAAAAAGATAAATAAAAATTTCAACCAAATGTGGTTTTGGGGTGGGGTTTTTTGACCAGCAAAAAATATAATTGGGGTTGGCAACTCCCTTTTTACATGTTTTTATCTAACCCACTGAATTGCTTTAGTTTAAAAAATGACATCCCCTGCTCTGGAACCATTTCATTCAGGGATTTTTATTCAGAAAGCACATCATCTTTAGGCAGGATTTTTAACAGCCTTTAATTATTTTTAATTGAGAATGATTCAAAATTGCTTTGGTTCCTTTGTTTGGACCTAACAAGGTGTTTTCAGCCCTCTCCCAAAGTTTGTTTATATAAAGAGGAGGACTCCATCCTTAACCTTTTAAGGTGTGTGTTGGGGATGCTCATTAGCTCACCAAAACTATAGATTAACATCATTTTGTTGGTGTGAAAAAAATGCTGGTTGTAGTCTTCTGAAGAGCAGTCAGACCAAGAAGTAGTTCCTACTCTGCCCTGGGCAGCTTGGTCCTTCTTATGTCTCCTGACCATTTCTAGCTGATCATGGGTCTTTGCCTCCACCTTGGCCATTACATCAGAGCAATGCTCCTAAGGCTGCATGTTTTCCCAGGTTTCTGACAAAGCTGCCTTAAGTAAGTATCTGGAGCAACCAAACAGTACCTGCTATGGCTCCAGATTTGCTCTCTCATAAAGCCTCCTCACCAGCCTCTTGATGGGGAAAGTGAGGCTGCTGCTATTGCACATCACACTCCATCTCCTACATGGAGCTAACAGCAGGACCAGATCATGATGGGCCTATTATTCCTCTGGAAGGGACCAAACCCTGAGATCCTGCCACTATCCCAGGGGAATGGCTAAGTAGAGGTGGTTACACAGCACGCAAAATTACCAGCAGACCTCTAGGACATTATCTGCGCTGCCAGCCCTTTCATTCCATCCCCACAGAAAGTAGCATTTGTCAGTCTGGAAAAGGAGAGGCCAAGTGTTCCTGAGATAGGAAGACCAAAGAAAGTCTGCTTTGGTAGCTAAGACAGGAATGTGCTCAAATGTCCCTCATGTCGATTTTCATGCACTGAGATGTTTGCATTAGGTGAGCACTGACCATAGCTATGCAGCTTGCAAGGGACAACTCCTAGGCAAAGACACCCGACTCCTTCAAATTTTGCTGAAAAAGCCACATGTTGAAACCCAGTCAGCTGGTGTGCACCTTCCCACCTAGAAAATAAACGTGAGCAATGTTATGTAATTATAATAATTAGCATTTGTAGTATGATGATGCTTTGATGTAACCCATTTTATGTGGCTTTTTATCATCGTTCTTTAATTAAAAAGATCTCCAGTTATTGAGACCAGCATGAGTGCATCACACCCAAACAAGTGAGAAAGCAACTTTGCCCCAGATCCTAAAAATAAGGGTTATTCAGAATTTGGATACCCCTGAAGCAGACAGTGCTTGTAGCTGTGGCTTTGGTTCACGCTTGTGTCTCTAGTTGTGAGCCTATGCTTGGCAGATAAGGAAAAGGAGCAGAGTCAGTAAGTTTCCTATAGCCACAGCTGAAGCTGAGAACCACCATGCTGGGTCTCGGCGCTCTGCCAGATCCTACCGTCTTTCAATGGTGCATCCGAAGTGCACCTTTCCTACTGTAAAAATTGCAGTTGTGAAAAGCAGATGATGGTACAAGCCAGGATTGGTTTTTCTTAACCTGTTTATAAAAAAGAATCCATTAAAGGAATCACTATGTGGTATATTCAAAATGTATAGATTTTATGGCAGCTTGTGAAGTACAGTCATGGAACTGAAGCATGCAACAAGTGTTTGAAGGTGCTTAACATTCATTCCATCTTTGTTCTGATTTAATTAGTAAACATCTTCAAAGGGAACTGGCTGATTGCTCAGGCAAAGGGCACAAGCCGTCCAGCACTGCAACAAGCAAAGAAATGTTTAAAGAAAGGTATTTGGAACATACAAGAGCCTGGGGTTTGTCCATTCAAAAATGAGAACCCAAACCTTTCTGTGACTCACAGCTCTAGTTAAAGACAAGGCAAAGCTGTGCCTCTTCTGCTGTCTGCTATGGAAATGGAGCATTCATTTACAAAGAACTGCTTCTATATGCAGGTTTGCACTGAAATGCACTTGGGATTTGCAACTACATTAGGTACATGAATACTGTTTTCCATGTAAACAGGGTTTTTTTTGTCACCGGTTATCATAGCCATCTAAGATATATTGACCTATTGGAAAATAGTGCCCCCAGGCTCACAATAAGCAATGAGCTGCTTCTAGGCTTCTGCAGAGTATTTCTGTGCTCATTTCAGCATTAGGCTGGCTGCAGAAAGGCCTGAAGAAAGCTATGATTGTGCAAACCAGAGACTTCTTGAAACCAAAAGGTTTCCAAATGGACAGAAATATCTGCTTACAGGCGGACAGCATCAGGCTTTGATCTTTAAAGAGCAGTCTGCTGTCCTCCTCAGCCCCTAAATGTCCTGAGAAGTCAGGTTTGCAGGCTTGGTGACCAGGTCTGAGATGCTTGCAGAGACAGATGGAAGTCAGGCGCATAAGCATCCCTATGGAACCCATTGCTGGCCTTTCCTGGTAGAACCACACAGTGCATCTCCTGCTTCAAGCTGGCATGGGACACTGGTGAAGAAGCTGCTGTGTGGCTGGGATGGAGAAGGGAGCCTGAGTTATGAAATGAAGGGGCAAGATGGCAGGCATCTACTTCGCTGTGCTGCTGTGCTGGGGCTGGAGATGGACTGAGTGACGATTTCTTAAACCATCCTAGAAACCTTCTGCAGAGGTTTTTTCATGGCCACACCAAAAGAGAACAAAGGACACTGCCCAAAGAATCATTGCCAAAATGAGGTAAAAGCTTTTCCCCAAAATGCCACAGTTTCACAAAGCATATGAAATAAAAATAGTGGAAAGGAATAAAAAAAGAGGGCTGTTATTACATCGTCTGACTGTCGCAGGAAGTTCAGTTCTGGATAACCACAAACTGTCCCTGGGCTTTTAAAACCTTCCAATGTAATCTGGATTCATATTGTATAATCCTTCCTCTCTGCCACCTGTCAATCACCTCTGGTTTGAATGTGAGTTCTGTTTTGGCAAAGACACTTTTACTGCATAGAAAAGTGCAGACTGCCACCAGAGAGTTACTGCCCAGCTGGAACATCTATATAGCCTTGAAACACGTTTTAAAATCAATGGGTTTGCAAATCCTTTAGAACTAATATTTAAGCAACCACAAGATGTTTTAGGACTTTTAGGTACTGATGAGTCAAGAATTAATCATTGCTGACAAAGAGCATTTTAGAAGACAAAATAATGGAGTAATAAAAATCCAAAGATTCTTTACTTCAAAGTCATTATCATGTAACCTTATTTTATAATTCTATTAACATAGAGCACAGAACCTGTACAGAATCTGAGAGAGGGGCTCATGTCTGTAATCAATTAACGTGAAAGTTAGTCAAGAAGCTTTGTGCTTTAAAATGAAAAGGCACAAATAGTTGAAGGGGATTTTTCAATACTCCCTCCCTTAAGACAGATCCATAGCAAAATAAAATCTTCAAATATTTAAAATGTGAAAAAACATGGGGATTTTTCTTTGTTGGGCTTTGTTGTTGTTGTTAATGGAATTTTCCCATGATTAAAGGAGAAACAGAACTGCAGTAAATGTTTCCATAGGAAGTAGTTATCATTTCCCAAACAGCTCTCATCTTCTTTCTCTTGATTCATACTTTAGATTGAAGCTGACTAAACTCTTGAGTCCCAAAATGGTACTTAATCTCAGTGAAAAAAAGGGAATAATGAAACAGTGCTTGGTGGACGACGTACAACAACACTATGTGACTTAGCAGCTAATACCTGTCCTGTTATTATTTCTCTGCTGTGGTTAAGCAGATGACCTCAGGACAGAAGGGAATTCACTCAAATAATCCTTTCTTCTCCAAGAGTTAAAACCACACTTCTTGAACATATGAACCAGAAATGAAATCAACCTTTGCAGCTTTCTCTTTGCCATAAAAGGACTCCCCTCTCAGCAGCCACCAGAGTCCATTAGCCGGGAAACCAGGCAGGTGTAAAAGAAGTTCATGTTTAACCTCACTGGGTTTGAAAGCCAGCACTGAAGTTTATCAGCTCACAAGCCCGTGAAGGGAGGAGGAAAGGCAGAGAATGGGATTTAGTCAAAGACTTACTCAGAGTTAACACAGGCCACTGGCGCTAATAAACAAACATTGCCAGACATCAAAAGGAAGTAAGTAAATCTGGGAAGGTTTAGTCCAAACAATGGAAGGGCAAACTAAGCCTGTTGCAGAGTGGGTAGTGAAGCGGGTGACTGAGATGTTAACCCTTGCCTGGGCCACAGTGCCCTTGTAAAGGGAGGGTTGGACCCCAAATTTGTTCTAGGAAGAAAGAAACCATTCCCTCAGAATCAGAAAAAACCCCTACAGTCTGAACCTCAAATTTCTTTGGTTCTTCATCTGTAATTAATCTGCTCCTATAAGCTCAGAAGTCATTAGAGTGCAGACAAGACGTTACTCAACCAGTGATTTGCCAAAAGATTTGCAAAGATTGATGAATCAAATCTGAATTCCATAGCTGAAACCTGGCAAGTTTCACACAGGGTCCCACCAGTGGCGTGTGATGGCCTTAGTGCAGAACCTGTGGCAGCTCAGCACACCAAAGCATGCAGGTTTTCTGTATTTGGGAGACAACCCACTGCCAACAGGCAGTGTGACTGCAGCCTATAGAGCTTGGCAATGGAGAAGATGTGAAGATGTACCAGCATGCCTTTTGCAAAATTGTCTCTGAGGTCTCCAACAGCTTTTTGCAGAGCACACAGACTAGCATAGGTGCCAGGTCTTCTTCATTTAAGGGGCATTTCTTTACCCTAGGTGATGCTGTCTCTACCCTAGATGGGGTTGATTCAGCACAACCAAATCACACAGCTATAAACACAATTCAGTGAAGGACAAAAGTGTCATTTGATCATCTAGGGCTTCCTGATCTGCGTAACTCCCTTAGTCTTCTTTTCTTCTTTCAGTTTCTATTCAAGTATCAGTTTTGCTCTGTCCATAGCATAGCGCCTTGTGAGTGCAGCTCCAGCGGTGGCTCCGTGGAGGACATTTTGTACACCTATCTTCAGAAGAAAACTTCCTGAAGGAAAAGGCTTTGAGGATGAGGCCAGGAGTTGGAAGAAAGAAAATCTCTTCAGGTGACAGCACTCAGAGTTGGGAGTCTCAGAACTATGGGTGATCTCTGAGCCACCCATGCTCAGCAGCATCTCGTCAACCAGCAGTGTTCAGATGGGCTTCAACAGGCTCGGACAAGGATCCCCTTCCAGGCCCAAGGAGCAGGAGCTGCTGCCTTGCACAAGATGCACCGAGATTGTCCGTCTTTCTGCAGAGTTGAACCTCCTCTTGCGTACACTTGCAAAGATGGGAGATGCTGCTTCTCATCAAGGCACAACCTGAGTCTTTTGGAGGCATTGTCTCCTGCTGAGAGGGAACAGGAGGCACTGGGGTGAGTAGAGCATTGATTGCAGAGGGCAGAGCCCACCTCCAGAGCTCCGGCTGCAGGAGCCTCATCAGAGGCAGATCTCTCATGGGCTCCTGCTGAGCATCTCCCCAAAGGCTTTTTGAATCCCCTTGTTCCTGAAAGAAAGAGCCACATGGTGACAAATGCACTGTAAGAAATGGAAACCTGCCCCTTGGCTCTGTACTTCAAGTGAGCAGATAAAGAGCTGAACCAGAGGCTTTTCTTGACCTGTCTTCCTTTGCCTAGGAAGAGTAAAGGAAAGGGAAAATCCAAAGCTCCTTTTTAACACCTGGATGCCTTCAATGCATTCTCTTCCTCCCAAAGGGTGTTCCTCTGTCTGGCAGTACAGACACTACCTCCCACTGGCTGCCTCACAACTTATCCCTCAGGAAAGGGCAAGCATGTGAAAGGGAGAACAGAGAAGAGACCTTGAAGTATCCAGAGAGCACAAACAGAGGCTACAATCAGGACGAACAGCCAGATGTAATCAGGTAGCTTTTACTGATCACTGAGACATTGATGCTGCAGGGCTTAGGGCTCTTCTCCCGTAGCTCCCTCTGCCCTTTCGCCTGAGCAGTGAGGACAGCTGAGCCAGCAGTGTCTTGATCCCAAAGGCAGGTGATACATTAAAAAAAACCAACAAAAAAATAGCCCCATAGAAACCACGATCAACACAGAGGTTTAAATAACATCATGAATTATACATTGCGAACTCCCACCTCTGAGCGAGGGAGAGATGGCTGAAAAGGAGTGTAAACTGAGCCAAAAACAAAGCAAGTCTTTTTCCAAAGGACAAGGGCTGGCAAATCTGTTAGAGCCTGCAATCTGCTGTAGTGCAGGTTGTTTCAAGGCTAAGATGAAGACTAGCAAGCCAAAAGGGCCCCAATGCCTAAGGATTATTAACATTTTTTTCTTTCTTTTTTTGTTTTCCTTTTTCTCTGTTATTTCTGCTCTGTCAAGGCTCAGTTTGGCACCTCACGAACTCCCATCTGCTGCCGGGAGTGCAGACACGGACCACCCAACACAAAGCAACAGTAAGCACTCCAGGTGGTTCCAGCCTTGCTCCCTTCCTGCGCTCCCCACCAACCAAATCTCTTCCCATCAACCGAGATGCCGTGTCAGGCGCTGTGTCACCTTGAATCTCTTCAGACCACGGCATGCTGCCTTTCTTTGTCAGGCAAAGTAACGCAATGACAGGATGATGTGCAACGGGTCCATGTTTCTTTTATTAGGATCGTGTACCTGCTGTCACTTCAGATAAGGACTATCTATTTCAAGTGGTTTCCTGCGAAGTCAACAGGGCTGAGTTTCTCCAAGAGGTCGTGACACTTATGTGGAACCTCCAGGTATGTATCCAGACCTGTATCCTCTTCTGTAGCATGGCCAGCTTCATTATTTCAAGATCGCATCAGGTACATAAACATCTGAATCAGCCTCAAAAATCCTAGAGAACATAAGCACATATTTAACTTTGAGCTAAAAGATTCCTCTAGTCTTCAGTTTTATTACCCCTGTGCTTAAAGCAAGGCACATGTCTTTTGTGGATCCTAACAGCATCAATAATTTACACAGTGGAAGCAGCTAGAGGCCCCATTTAAGTTG
This sequence comes from Psittacus erithacus, assembly GCA_009867235.2. Classification (NCBI taxonomy): domain Eukaryota; kingdom Metazoa; phylum Chordata; class Aves; order Psittaciformes; family Psittacidae; genus Psittacus; species Psittacus erithacus. The sequence goes on along the minus strand of WYDI02027103.1, from coordinate 57,599 downwards.
AGATTGTTGTACAAACAAAATAATTGACAGCCTCTGCCCTAAAAATCTTTCAGACTGGAAAGTGAATCTGCAATTCCCTTTGTAGCTTGCTCTTCCCTGATTTATTTTTCCCTCATATTTAATCCGACTTAAACACTTCCGTGCAGCAACATCAGCATGTTATTTTTAAATACAGATCTTATTGACTCATAGGAAGAATTGACCCTCGTCTTTATAGTTAGAAAAGGGCAGAGACTGCTGGGTTTAAATGCTGAAAGATTTACTATAGAGCAACCAGTTCTGCTGAAGCACTGAGATATGAGCTGTGAATTAAGATGCTTCTGAAATACTTCTGTAAGCTTTCAGCACTAGCACAAGCTACTTCTCTGATCAGCTGTTTGTCAGGCAAGACAATAAAAATGTAACTTCCGGATTAACTCTTCCTCAAGAATTAGGATTTAAACTACTCAGGATGCTTTCCTAACTGTATTTAGCTATGCAGGAATTGATATCAGTGCTCTTGCAATGTGGATCACACGCAAAAGGAAAACAACAAACAGAACTAAATAGTTGGGTCTCCATTTTCTGATCGATAAGGGCTCAAGTGTTCGATGTATTTTCAATTCTTTGGGTTTTTTTGTTATTTGTTATATTATGTAGTTCTAATCCCATAAAGAGCAGGGTTCTGGAGACAGAGCACCTCTGGCAATCAGGTGCTTTGCTGCAGAGTCTATTTCTGTGTGTGACTGTCGTGAGCTGTCCTTGCTCACTTCTCTTCTCGTCGGGCCAACACCCCTCCTCTGCACAAATACTGATTCTCATTTTCCACAGCTGCTGCAGTCTGCTCTCCAGGCTGCCACTTGTCCTCTTCTATGACATGAAGCCCCAAACTGAACCCCGTGATCCAACCACTGCTGAGGAAAGCAGAAAATCAAGTGTTTGGGTACTTTTTATTTATACACCCCACACTGACTGCCGCCCAGTAGAGCAGGTTCCTTTAGCACCATGTTGCCCCACTGACTCATACTCAATTTGTCATCCTATAAAATCCCCCAGTCCTATTCCATGATAGGAAAATACTGGTTATAAAACAGCAAGTTCCCTCTTTTTTAGCAGACTGACAGAACTATTTAAAGGCTTTTACAAGAGGCATTGTTTCTATAACATACTTAGTGTGCACAAAGTTGAACATATCCAATATTCTTCTTAACTGATAACTCTGCAGCTGCAATACAGCATGAGCTAAGAAAGTGAGCCAAGGAGAAACAATAAATAAATGAACATTTTTATCAGATTTCAGGGCAAGAGCATCCACAGCTTTGTTATAGATTCACTCCAGTGCTCTCCAGGCAGACACAGATGCCACCTTGTTAAATTAACATCCCGCTCAGCACAAGGGGCTGAAAGTCCTTGCTCTTATTATGTATAAGCATTTTAGTAGCATTTGGAGGCTCCACTCAGAGCCTTTGAGAGCTTACACACAGCTCACATGTAACCCCTCTGCCAAGCCTTGAAGTGGTCAGGTTTAGTCTCCAAAGGCTCCTGCTGAAGAGCAGCAGTAAAATCAGCATCAGCCCCAGCCCAGATGCCTGGGAGGACAGCTGAGATGTTCTCTGGCACAAGTAACATTCATTCTAGCAAGTACTGAATTAGAGACATTCTAGGGTAAGATCTGAAGCCCACTTCCTCAATTGCCGCACATTTTCCAGTACTGATTCAGGCTCTTGGCCCATTAAAAGGCGAAAGCTGACTAGCTTTATAGGTCTTTTATTACAATGAGAATGATTAAAGTAGGGGTGTCAGAAGTTGGTCCAGTGGAATTTGTCTGTGGGGCAGAGGAAGCAAACTGCATACGGAAGTTTGCTTTGTCTTCAGTGTTTTTATACTGAACTGTATTTAATAGAAAATATTAGAAATCATAATACATCCTGGAGAAAATCCTTCCATTGTTATCTCTGTCTTTGGATGAGCAACCTTGTGACAGATCTGGTTCAAGCAGAGCGTTCAGGTGGTACACTGAAGTTATTTGATTTCTGCCTTTCTGAGATCTGCTTTTAAATGTGTGTCTTCTGATTTCTGAAAGGGGTACAAGAGAGACAAACAATCCAAAGCCAGCCGAGAGCATGGAAAGACTCCTCTCAAACTGAATGAGTTTTTGATCAGACCCAAAGCCACTTGCTCTGAAGAAAAAGAAGAGGAGCAGAATTTGAGTATTCCCCAAGTGTCAGACACATAAGAATGGCTACGTGCAATAGAAATAAGGAAAGGCTGGCTGATAAAGATAGGGCAGCAGTTTCCTTACAAGCTTTCATTTGTTCCTATGATTTAGGACAAGCCAGTTTCTGACAGATCAGTCAAGTATCCATTTTCCTTCCAGGAGAAACTGCGGTGAGGATCAGTAAAGGCTGAACATACCACACTGCAGAACAACGCTGCTGTTTGAGGTAACAGCCTTCAGCAAGGAGACCAGCCAGCTGGTCTGAACAAGAGGCAGCACACAGGCAGCGCGCTGCCAGACACGCAGCTGTATTTGCAGTACACAGTTACTTGCAGTACCAAACAAGAGGTACAATGAAATTGCTCTCACCCAAATACTGATCAAAGGGCACTGAGATATTCCAGGCCAAGGTAATGATAATCCAGAGACATATTCCCACTGTTGACACAGAAACAATAATCCCAGCACGTTCCAAAGGTGACATTACTGCTGGTGCTCAACCTGTGTTGACCCTTCAAAAAATCCCATAGCTCTTTTACAAGAATAAACAGAAAGTTCTGATAAAACTCCATGGTTTTTATAATTACATGCTGTCTACCTTACATCTTCCCATTGCTATTCCCTGCAAAAAACAAGACAGACCTATCAGCCTTCGTGGTGGCTGCAATTTGTGTGGAAGGAGAGCATGAATGAATTACTCTTTCTAAAATGCTTCTGATTCCTGAAAGACTGTAAGTCCTTCTGTAAACATAGCACACTACCATAAGCTTTCCATAGGGTTCCAACGGCTGATGAACTTTCAGGCCAGAAATTACATTTTGATCAATTAAGTCAACCCTAGGCAGAAGAGAGTCCATAGAATTTCCTGCAGCAGGTTTTATAATCAGATTAAAACCTGTGGTTATAGCTTAGAATCATAGAATTGTTTAGGTTGAAAAAGACCTATAAGATCACCAAGTCCAATTGCAAACCTAATACAGCCAAGTCCACCATGAAACCATGTTCAGAAGTACCACATCTACAAGTCTTTTAAGCACCTCCAGGGACGATGACTCCACCACTGCCCTGGGCAGCTTGTTCTAGTGCTTGAAAACCCCTTTGGTGAAAAATTGCTCTCAATAGCCAATCTAAACCTCCCCTGGTGCAGCTTGAGGCTGTTTCTTCTTGTCCTATCACTTGTTACTTGGGAGAAGAGACTGATCCCCACCTCACTACAGTTTCCTTTCAGGTAGTTGTAGAGAGCCATAAGGTCCCCCCTGAGCCTTCTGTTCTCCAGACTAAACCCCCCAGGTCCCTCAGCCGTTCTCCATCACACTGTGCTCCAGGCCCTGCACCAGCTCCATTGCTCTTCTCTGGCCTTGTCCAGCACCTCTATGTCTCTCTTGTAGTGAGGAGCACAGAACTGAACACAGGATCTGAGGTGCAGCCTCACCAGTGCTCAGTACAGGGGAACGATCACTGCCCTGGCTCTGCTGCCACACTATTGCTGATATAGGCCAGGATGCCATTGGCCTTCTTGGCTGCCTGAGTATAAGCTGGCTCATGTTTAGGTCCATCAGTCAGCATCCTCAGGTCCTTTTCTGCTGAGCAGTTTTCCAGCCACTCTTCCCTAGGCCTGTAGAATTGTATGGGGCTGCTGTGATCCAAGTGCAGGACCTGGCACTTTGTGTTGTTGAGCCTCATTCCACTGGCCACAGCCCATCAATCCAGGCTGTCCAGATCCCTCTGTAGAGCCTCCTACCCTCCAGCAGATCAACACTCCCAACCAACTTGGCGTTGTCTTCGAACTTAGGGAAGGTGTACTCAATCCCCTCAACCAGATCATTGATAAAGATACTAAACAGTCCCTGAGCCCTGGGAAACACCACTTGTGACCAGTCGTCAACTGGATTTAACTTAACTTGCTTTTGGCAACAGAGGTATCAAACAAACAGGAGTGTTTCTGTTTTTCCCAGAGAAAGAATAAGTGAAAACTGAAAGAGTTTTAGCATTAACCTCTCAGTGATTTTAATCCTGAAAAACATTTTGCACTAGGTTTTCATTTAGAGAACATAGGTCCATACTGCATGTTGTAACTGTTTCTGTTTAGGGTAGAAGGTTTTTATCCTTCTTCTTCTTCCCTGGCCCAAGAACCACAAAATGTCTTTTCCTGGAATTGCTCAATTGCGTGTAACTATAAATTAAAGATGAGCTATGCCTATACTGAAGCTCTGTTCAAGACCCACATCAAAATATGTCTGTGTCCCGCATTTGCAAAATGCATATTTGCTTCAAGCTAAGAAAAACTGACATTTGCAAGCTGTGTGCTTTGTGTTTCACTGAAAAAACAGCTTTTAGCTGTGGTTTGTGAAAGGTGGGCTTCTCTCACCAGAGGCACATACTTTCCCAGGGAAAGGGAGGACTGGTCTCATTAAGATCCAGTTGAGAACAAACTGACTTGCTAAGATGAATGCTTTGCAAACTGAGTTTCTAAATAACACAGGAAAACACAGAACACTCAAAATAATAAGACCTGTCATTCAGGCACGAGTTTAACCTGGAAAGCTGAAGCAAGACAAGTAGAAAAAATGAAAAGCTTTTCAAAGTGCCAGGCAAAAAACAGTGTCTGAAAAAAACATTTTTTAGTATTATCCAGTTTGGGTAAAAATGGCATTCCTGGATCCTAGAAAATGGGGGGAAATGAAGAAGGAAATATCTCCAGGATCTCTGCTGAGTGTCATATTTGTATTAGTCATGGCAAGTGCAAAGTTTGGCAGCTAAGTCTTTGGGAGTCCCAAAGATCAGGAAAAGCCTCTGAAACCAAAGGTTAGTTAGATACAACCAGAGGCCAACGTGAGGTTCTGAGTGGATTCTTCCACTCTTGCCAACTCTTCCCACTCTGAGGCAGCCATCACCTACTCACTTAGCCTCAGAGGACACCTGACCTCACTCTCCATGGAAGCCTTGAAACCTGCCCTCTCCATTATTCCCTTCCCTTCACAAAAACATTCTTTTGGTTGAAATCACCTTGCTGCATAAGACAGAACATATTCCACCTTTTGAGATCAGGTGGCATAGAAAAGGTCAACCAACACCCAACCAATGAACAAGATGTTCTTTTCCAGTGTTTCCAGTTTTAGAAAGCCCCAGTCAGTCCTCTGGATAGAGCACATTTTTAAAGAAAATGGGCCAGAAAGTCCTCTATAGATGAGTCACGCTGAATATCAGAGCAGAACAACGGAGCTGTTGTCCTATCAGGGCTGAGCCAAAAATAGTTGTTTTCATAAGCCTTTTACGTGATTCTGATTCTCATCTACACTCAAATCCAGTGGGGATGGGAGAACCAGTTTTACTTCAACTCTAAACTCTTTCAAGATGTGTAGCAGAAATGTATTACTGAAAGGAATATAGCAAATGAGGTTGTTAGCAAATGACTAAAATATTGGCAGAAGAGGCGGTAAGCAGGACATGGCATCATTCTGGGTTTCAACCTACCAAATAAAAGTTTTTGATGTGCATCATAAGTATTCCCTCTTTGCATGTAAATACCCCAACACATGCTTATTAGCACATATGAAAAGCAGGCCCATTCTGGGTATTATTACTGACCCCAGCAGTCGCTTGCCCCTGAAATACAAATCCATAACAACTGCAGAATTGCCCCCAGCTGTCTTTTTATTTCCAGTATTTCATGCTTGCACAGGACTTTCATAAAGAGCAGAACCTACTGACTTAGAGGAACATATGAACGTGCTACAGCTAATGTACACAGAGCAAAACTTTGTTATATCCTTGCAGGCAAGATATGTAACATCCCATCTTTTTATCACTCTCACCTCCATACTCACCTTTGCTGAGTTAGGTTGTGTGCTCAACCAAGAGAAAACTGTGTCATGCCATGGCAGGGGTTTTTGGCCTAAATTGAAAATGGGCCATGGCTTCAGATACCTGAATTAAGACATGGTGGTAAAAGGAGTAAATTTTCAGCAGTATTAAGTGTATATCCATAAAGAGAGGAAGAAGATATAAAGCCCAACATTCTTTTTCAATTTGAACAGAAAAAAAAATCACTAAAGCCTACATTAAATCCCCAACTTGAAAAGCCCTTCAATAAGCCACATAACACTACAAGATGTCAGATAAATAGTACACTATTACAGATCAACTGGCTGGCATAGAGAAATCAAACGACGTGTTCAAAACTGCTGTGGACATGAGGGCAGGGCCCAGACGTTAGATATTTCAGACAGTTACCGCATATTCCGCCCGTGGAAGCTGGCAGTTAATCCCATATGCATTTTTTAGAAACCACTATGGAAATTGTCATGTTCTGTGACACGTTGATCAAGGTTCCCCACCAAGGAAAGGGCTTTACTTAACCTCAGACCTGCTTCTGAGTTGTGCACACATCCAAGCAAAAACATACAAGCACAAGTCAACAGACCCACAGTGTCATGGAGCCAAATGATACTCTTTCAAAGCATCAGGCTGGGAGAGGGGGCCAGAAACCTTTGGCAGCCCTCAGACCTCCCAGCCTGAGAAGAGAGGCTCCCAGGTTGCTCTGTGGTTGTGCACATTTTGTCAACTGATTTCAGACCTTGGGAATATGACAAGAGTTTTATAAACTCCTCGATATATTGTTTCCCTTCACCCACCTTGGTGAGCATAAACAAGGGATGGGATGTGAGAGAATGCAGGGCAAGGAGAGGGGGCATTTGTTTCTCATCGCCTCAGTTCAATCCGAAGTGTTTGCTTTCAGAACTTCAGGGCTGTTAATTTATTCACATGGTTCTTCACTTTAGCATAAACATGTTGCAAACCCCTGTGCAGCTCCAGTAACTACAGCAGTTCAGCTCCAGTGAGATGCCTGAATCAAGTCCTCCTGCATCTTTTCCTTCCAGGATAATTTTGTTAAAAAGCAGAACACACAAATGACTGGATGAATATATAACCATGTGCAAGGAACACTCAAGGCTGAGAAAGGACCATCCTATAGTCTCAGCCTTATAAGATCAAAGACAAATCACTGCTGCCTTTAGATCTTTTCACATGCTTGCTCTTGACCATGCACCCTGCGCCCATGGGACTCTATTCTAACAGGTCATGCAGATACACAAGCAATGACAGACAGGACAAGACCCACCTTCCACTTTTCAAGTCAGACATGTTTCTAGCCTTAGTGCCTTACTCAAAGACATGCTAACTCCTCTGAAAGTAAACTATTAGGGCTCAGTGTAGGAAAGCAGATTACTGTAGATCTCTTGGCTGATCAACCTGGCTACTGTCTATGATGAGACAACTGTGCAAGTTGAAAGAAGTCATAATTTCCATTTATCTGACAGTTGTGGGATTGCATCTGGAGCACTGTATCCAGTTTGTAATTCCCAGTACAAGCAATGCATTGATATAATGGACCAAAGCACATTTCAGCTATAATGCAGCACTACTGGATTCCAGAACTAGTGATTTATACAGGATGAGCTTTGCAGCATTGGCTCAGATCACAATACAGGTTTTTCTCCAGGAACATCATTCCATAAAGGCAAGACTACTTATTTATTTGTATCAATTTCAGTTGGGATTTTAAGGTCAGAAGAAGAGTAATTTTTTTTACAGGAACAACAAACCTAACCAGTTTGACTACAATGGATGCCTTTTACTGCCAGTTTATGCCTAATAAAAGAGTAGACACTGGTACAGATGTGTGGATACAAAGCCTAGACATTATTATGTGACAAATAAGACCCTGTGTATCAGATTGTCTACTCTTTCGGTTTGGTTTTTCATGGTTTTGAGCTTCCTTTTCTTCTGCTTCTTATCCCTCTTCTTACAAATAGGGAGCTACACCAAGCTTCTTAATTGCATCAGCAGTTATCTACGAATTTCCTATAGTTTCTCTATAGACCAGAACAAAGTCATTTCACATTATTTTATGTCTGCTACCTGAAGATGAGAAGTATCTTCCCTTCCTTTCCATATGGGAGCAATTACAGATATTCATCAAGTGCAGGGTTTTCCAGAGAGACAGTATCTGAAAGCAGTACCTGAAAGTTCAATAGAAATATGTATTTCAAAATTGCATCCAGAATTGCAAAATTCATGTATGTTGTACCTCACCAGGGGCCTCCTGTATCCCAAAACCTTCATCTTGTCCATACATGTAAGGAAGACAAGCCAGGGACTGTTGTTTGGCACTGGAATCAACTGCCCAGCAGCTCATATCCAGACAGCTAAGCCCTTTCACCTCTCTAGAGCAAGGTGCCTGCAGCCAAATTCTGTCTGGCCAGTGTAAGTCCCCAGATGGTGCCCAGGCATTGTCTGGAGAAGCATGAGCTGCTGTGGGCTGCAGGTGCACAAAATACTTATAGTATGGGCAGGTATATGCCAGTGCTTAGGGTTATGTCTTGTCCTTGTTTAACCTGTTAGGATAAACCTAGCCATAACCTCCTACAGCTCTTGTATCTGTGGACTGTCTTGATCATTGCAGAAGAATGGCCTCTTTTAAGACAAAACTCAACAGCAGTTCAAGAATCATGTCAGCAAGGACTGGAAAACAACAGGCCAATATATAAATTGTTATTATTTAGCAAAAGTGACTGTTTAAGGTGTCTTTTAAGGGGTCAGATGATTATTGGTTTTCAGGAAGCAGATTGGTAGTAACCCAGGGAGGAATTGGGGGTAAACCCCAAAGTATCTGTCAAATTCTGGAGATACGGTATTAGACAAGAGGTGACAGATCAAATACTTGATGCCTGTCACTTACAGCCCAGTGTCTAAAGCTCCAAAAGACACAGTTTTATTTTAAGGCCATGTTTCCACACCTTTCTTCTACAGGATCCTTGCACAACTCAATGGAGACACATCCCTGAGGGGCCACCTTGTATGCAATATCCCTGCCTGCCATTTATCATTGCACTGGAAGTGCTCATGAATTACTCTCCACATATACTAGTTTATTTAGAGATAATTCCAGTTGCCACATGTGTGAACAGGGCTTTTCATTGAAAACCTGGGAGCAGCCAGGCAGAGGGAGGGCTAGTGGGGAGCCATGATAAAGTGTTTCAAGCAAATGACACCCTGAACAGTTCTACCTCTGCAGTGCCAGCAGGGAGCCCACAGCACAAGGGAAACACCAGTGCAAAGAGCTGGCACTTTTTGCTCAGCTAAAACCAGGAGTTCTGTATATTTATTTAAACTCAGCTGACTATTACAGTGTACACATGTAATACTGACCACGGGTGCGGCAATGACATGTTTCAGTGGTGTCTTTCTTCTACTGACCCTTTACAGCCAGACCAGAAATGGGTAATGTTAGTGAAAAGAAAAAGGACTAAAAAAGATTGGAAAATGGGAGAAAAAACCCCACACTTTTCTTCTTACCATCTTGAAATAACTTGGGGTTTGTCTTAACAGGGTCTGAGTGGATGCCAGGTTTCCACCCTCCTAGAGGGAAGGCTTGAAGACATGCTTCATTAGTAAAGATATAAGAAGACTAACACAGTACACAGCTACCTGCTCTGTGACTATTAATAATAATGTTAAGCAACGTCATGTCAATTACTTTGCAATTACAATAGTAATTACAATTACACCTGAAAATTTGAATCCATAGGTGTGGAAGAAGATACCCATGGGCAGCTGTGCAGTGGCAAATTCCTGACTGACTAGGAGGGTAGTCTCGTCCAAAAGCCCTACATGAACCTCCCTGATCTTTCTGCAATTTCGCATTCAGCCCTTGCTGCTCTCCTCTTTCTCTTCTCAGAAGCCAGGCTGTAAGCCACCAGCTGCTGAAAAATTAAGGATATGGTCACTTGATGAGCTGAATAAGAAAACCCCATCTTTTGGCAGTGGAGAGTACGTATTTCCTAGTCTTAGTCAATGTGGTGGTTATTAAAATGCAAAAAACCAGTTCCAATGCAACTGCTATGGTATCATTGGATAACTCCTTTATTTCAAAGTTGGAAAGTCTGGGCTAAAGATGTGTAGCTTGTTTTGCGACAGGAAATAGACGTGTGGGCCTGAGGGTGTATGTTGCTGGTGTAATTGTGCCAACTAACTGCACTGATTAAACAAATATTGATATATATAATTATTGATAACAACATCAGTCTAAAACTAGGCCACTTACTACACTGGTCTGTGCAAACTTTACACAGATCTTTCAGATAATGACTGACCTCTAAAAGAGCTCTAGCTACCTTTCAGGATGTGACAACTTCATCTAATGAACCCCATCATAATACCAGACAGCAGCACTGAATATCACAATGGTCCCATAAAATGAAGCTCACTCTTTTTGTGGAGATATCTGGCTTCCATGTACTGACAGGGAGGAAAAAAATCTTGACTGCTGAATGCATGCTGGGACAAAGACCTTGTTAAACAGAACTTTCAAGAATAATATTAATGATAGCTCATGCCGCGCAGAGCTGCTCTTCACCATCTGCAGACAGGATTATTCCACCATCAAGGAGAGCATTAAGGTCACGACTAGATGCCACTACGAACCATTGTCATTTTCAGCTCAGAATTCATCCTGTTTAATTAATTTGGACTGGCATCAGTACATGCAAGGACCTTCTGTTCTTTGCATGTTGTCATCCATATTGCTTTAAGCAATTTTTCTGGTGTCAACCACATTATTCTCCATGTAAAGGAAGTGAAAAAAAGAGTAAACAGCTTTGTGTGAAGAGGCATCTTCCAGTCTGAAGGCTGGTGAAGAACAAATGCAATGTCCACCTACAAAAAAGGAAAAAAAGGAAGATCCAGGAAACCACAGCCTAACCAGCCTTGTTTCAGTCCCCAAGAAAACTATGGAACAGGTCCTTACAAAAGCTGTTTCCAGCCACACAAATGACAAGAAACCCACTGTGAAAAGCCAATGTGGATAGACTGAAAGGTCAATCATGCCTGACCAAGAAACTTCCTCAGCAGATGAGGGGAAAGTTTTGGACATAATATACCCTGATTTTAGCACGGCCTTTGGCATAGCCTTCATCAAAATCCTTTTTGATGAGGCATTAGGATATGGGCTGGACAGATGAAACAAAATGGTTGAGAAGCTGACTAAACTGTTGAGTTCAGGGGGCGGTGGTTAAAGGCTCAAAGTCGTGCTGGCAGCTCGGCACAATTTAATTTCTTCTGGAGTCAATGCAATTCAACTTTCTGGATGATCTGTAAAGCAGGGCTGAATGCACTGTCACCAAATGTGAGGATGAGCCTAAGCTTGGAGAAGAGGTAGATGCACTGGAAAGAAAAGCCTTTGTATAGAGAGATCTCAACAGGCTGTTGAAATTTGGCCAGCAAGAATGAGGTTTAACATGGGCTTCAGCAGAGATAAATGTCAAGTCTTGAACCAGAGATGGAATAACCCCAAGCAGTAGCACCAGCTGGGCACTAGCTGGGCGGGCAGTTGCTCTGCGGAAAAGGCAGAGTGTCTTGGCAGATGGCAAACTGAAAGTGAACCAGCCTTGTATCCTGGCAGCAAAGAAGGCCAACAGCATCCTGGGATGATTTAGTAAGACTACTGCTGGTAATAGATAAAAGGATGTGATTTTCCCACTCTGCTCAGTACCTGTTAAGCCACGCCTGGAACATACTGTCCAGTTTCTCTCCCTTCATTTCAAGAGAGACACTGAAAGCCTGGACATGGTCCAGCACAGAGGGGACCAAGAAGATTAGCTGGCTGGAGAAGTCACAGTGGAATGAGTGATGCTTGCTCATCGTTGAGCAGGAAAGACTTAAGGGGAGAACTCAAACCACTGTCTTCCAATCCCTAAAAGGCACTTGTGGAGAAGATACACCTCTTCTTGAAGATGCACTAGGACAGGAGAAGAAGCAATGGGCACAAGTGGCTTCAATGGAAGTTCCACTTTAGTATTAAAAAAACTTTGCTGTGTGAGCAACTAAAGAACAGCATCAGATGTCTGAATAGAGTGGAAACTTCCACACTAGAAATATTAAAGTCGCGGCTTGACTGAGCTTTGGAAACCTAATCTAAGGCCCTGTTTTCATCAGAAAGTTGGACCAGCTGGTTTCAGAAGGTCTCTTCCAACCTAGACCTGTCTGAGTTTCTATGTTTCCTTTTCAATTCTTCTTAATATATACTTTGCTATTTATTTATGTTGGTGGACAAAATTGCCCTGAGCTTTTCAGTTTGGAGTAGAAAGCAGTAAAGATGCAACAATATTTATTTTCCATGAGTGTCCAAGATACAAAGAGTTAAAGATCTCTTGATAGCTCAGACAGCAGCTCCAGCTCTCACATACCCAGACTTTTAATGGCCTGGGTTGCACCCTAACCTGGACACCTGGCAGACATCCTCCCTGCCAGGTTTCTGCCCAGTCTAACCCTGCCCAGAGGGGCAGTGAGTCTCGTACTTCTTGCTGGCCATGCTTCCCCTGACTATGGACTTGTTTCATGCTCCACATCATGTGCCAGCCCCAATCAGAAGCCCTGCCCTTCCACCTCCTGGGACATGAGCTGGCATGCATGGCCTAGCCTCCGAGTGGGTGCAGCAGCCTTCCACGAGAGCTGTAAAGACAAAACT